>DWQW01013622.1:0-10142 GCA_018249695.1 Heliconius erato demophoon | reverse complement strand
ATCAAAGAACGCCGGGGAAAGAGCCTAGAGGAAATATAAATAAACATAATGATAACCTTCATGATATATGGTTGATGACTATTTCTAACTGGCATCGGGATTTATTACCTTACTATCGATTAGCCCCCACTTTATTATTCCATTTATATTTTTATACCTATTATACATATACACAACATACATATATTCATACATATTCACATACATACATATATATAAATATACATATAACGATATAAGAACTAAATGGTAAGACTGAAATGTGTAAATGAGAGAAAAAAAAGGAAACAGAATCTAAATCTTAAAGTGACACAGTGTATCTTTAAGCGACGTTTGAAGGTCAGAACTATTTTGGCGTTTCTGACATCTAAAGGAAGGTGGTACACAATCTACACACAGTTACAGTCGATGAACTGCTGTAAAAAGAAGTGTGAGAAGGTATTTTTAGGGTAAGATTATGTTCAGAGCGAAGAGAAAGGGAATGTATCTCGCCCAAAAACTAAAAATGTACTTATTTAGAAAACGTATAAAAATTTGAACGTAGCGGGACTCGAACCCGCTACGTTCAAATTTTTATACGTTTTCTAAATAAGTATTTTTCTTTCCTAAGTGTGGAATAACACTTTAAAAATGTTGAAAAATAACTAAAAATGTTCTTTAAGGTAAGAAGGAGAAATTTGAAGGAGATTGAACAGAATACAGTAGAGAAGATTAAGTGAGTATTCCTGCGAAGGCGGATAGGGAGCCACTTGAGTTTTTATAAAAATCAAAGATGAGATCAAATTTGCGTAGACCAAATAATACATACATTTTGAATATTGAATATATTTATTTATTTAATTGCTCTTTTGACTTTAGAGAGGAGCAATTAATAGTTTATTTAATTGCTCCTCTCTAAAGTCAAGATAGCAAATCAGCAAAATCAAGAAGGAGAGTATTTTTTTATATGTTTGTTACCTCAGATCTTTTTACTAGGTAAATCGATTATGATGATTTTTTTTTATTTGAAAGCTAGTGTTTCTCGTATTGTCCCATTTTAATTTGATCTATATTTGATAATTATATCCATGAGAAAATAACTTAAATGTTAAATTTGCATTAAATATGTGCGCGACAAATGGACGAATAACTAAAATTGTTTTTTTTTATTGGAAAGGATATACTTCAAGAATAATTTGGTGAAAATTTGGTTAAGTTCTGACTATGGGATCCGGTTGAAATTGAACAAGTTAATTTTTTTGATTATAAATATAATTTTCTATAATTGACAAGAAAAAACATTGTTAAAATTGGTGTCAGAAATGAGATTCCTCATCGTTGCATTTTTTTTAACCAACTTTCTAAAAAAAGAATGTTCTCATTTTCAACTGACGTCAAAAAAGGGAGAGATTCCCAACTCGCCCGTATATTTTTTATGTATGTTCTTGTCAATATGCAAAAATATTAACATGCACAATGCTAATTAAGTTTGACATACATAGGACAACCACTAACTTGAAAAGCATCCTTTTAAGGTCTACTATCACTTAAAATCGTAAAATAAATTAATGTTTAACAAAAAGAAAAACCGACTTCAAATAACGAACTAAAAAGTAAAAAATAATTTAACATAACGTAAAACGTACTTTAATTCGGTGCCAAGGCAAAACAAACAGGCTGAGTAATTCGATATTGTAGTAAGGTTGTTGTAGAATTAGCTTGACACACAACAAGTTTTTACGTTATTCGTCATACGAAATACACTATGGATGAAAATCGTAAAATGAAACAAAAAATCCAACGTCTAAACTATTGACGCTAGTTGATTATTTTTTAATGGTTTGAAATAGTTAACCCTATATACCGCTCCCGTAAAAGCAGCGCAGACGCTTCCACTCTGTATATAGTTCTTAGAATCTTCTGTCTGTGAAGTCGCGAATGACTCATAATTCAATATTGGACTTTAACTCTCTTTTCACAATTATGTTTTAGATTTACTTCTCTCTCTTTGCATGTAAAATAAAATAACATATTAAGTTTTAAAAAATAATTTATTTAAATAACAATAAGTGATGTTGACAAAAGAATTGTTACCATTTAAAAAAAATCACATTGAGAGAGAACATATTCTTTCTTCCTTTTTCAGCATAAAAATGTTTTATCACGATTTAACTAATACTTCAATTCGTACAAGTAACTTTTAAAATCTACTATTAATACTGCGCGACAAGAACCAGGTTCCCTCTGTCCTCAGGTGTCCTCTTTGTGCGGATTTCTATTTCTATGTGCGGAATACATCGTAAAGGTAAAAAATAATTGAAATCTATATACATTTATAAGTCTGTCTGTTTATCAACTGTGTCATTTTCATATCTCAGGTACTTTATTTTCAGTTTATTATTATTAGATCAGATTAATTAATTTACATTTCCATTTATTTATTTAAACAATATTTTTTTAAAACTCTGTCAACATCTCTATCAGCTTATCGATCAATATATTTAGTACTAGTTTTCAAGCAACGAGCGGATCGAGGATTTGTACCACTTGGCTAAAGATGGAGTCCACCGTGTCTTCAGCGTTTATCTGCAAATATTCCATTATATTATTATTATTATATTTTGTTATATAATTGATATATTTCTTTTCTTTACGCTGCATCCCATATATAGCAGAGTAAAACAGGGATAGTTGGGAATTAACGCCTTGATTTGTCTTGTCACTTAAGAGAGAAAATGAAAATACTTTAATCCTCAAATGGGAACGTTTATATTTAGATGCTGTCGCATTGTAACCAACACGACGGCTTCAATATTTTTTGTTACTTTTATTTGTATAACATGCTATAGTTTGTTTTCGTTACTTAAAAAAAAAAGCTTATTACATCCATAGAACTCAGTGTTTCTCTGTTTATATAGTCAGATAATATAAAGAAATATTGGCGTCTCTAATATTTCTTTACATTAACAGACTATCTTCTTTAACTACTTACTTCAGTGGCTTAAATTAAAACTTATAAAGTTATTTGTATCTCACATATATGTCAGATACAGCACGAAGGAGCCAGTAATAGACCACTCGCTCTGGTGACCAGACGAAGCGTCGCGTTCCGCCAGTTCCACAGAATGTCTAATAAATATAGATTTATAAATAACATACCCGTTTCAACTTGTCCGGGTATTGGGCAAGCACTTGATCGTTGTTGTCCAAAAACGTCTTGAGCCTGAGTTTGATGGTGTCCTCGTTGTCGTCGGCGCGTCCCGAGCTGACGGCGCGCCCCAGCAGCCTCTTTGTTAAGGTCTCCGAGGACGCCTCGAAGTAGATTATTACCTGGAATATCATTTAATTTACGTCTGTGAGTATATTAGTTAACTCTTACTTAAATATTGCATAATAGTTTAGGTTAATTTCATCCCAATGAGAAACGAATATCATGAAACTAATAAAAAAGTACTTTAAAAGGGGAAGCTATATTTCAACTCATTTATTAGATCGCATATCCCGCAAAATGTTAATAATGTATAAAATACACAGTTACAAGCTCTTTTGGAACCTCAAAGGAATATAAAGCGTCCTCGAAGAAATATCGGTTCGGAAGTTCTGCTGAGAAGAGCCGGCAAGAAACTCAACAGTTGCTCTTTTACTTATTTAGAAAACATATACACACCTAAGTGTGGAATAACACTTTAAAAATGTTTAAAAAAAAGTTGCTCTTTTCTACATTTAGGTTACAATTTTATTGTTTAATACAATAATCTGGTAGCCATCCTGCATAAAATTCAACTGATCTGAATTAAAAACATTTTTATCCTTATAATATTCTTGGACAGTATTTTTCTATAAGCTTTCCTAATTAACGTTACGTACAATTATTTAAAAATTCTGCAGTAGCAAATTTAAAACACAAATGAAAATAAAAATGAAGATTCTCGTAGACTTCTTTCACTTAATGTACAAACACATAAGTATGTACATTATTTAGTGGTTGTTTTCTATTTACTAAAAAAGATTTTTTAACCAAAACTTACAGAAACTGGTGCAATGGTGTTCTCGAAGGCAATACCCTGAGATTTTTCCCTCGGGTAGCCGTCAATGAGGAAGCCTTTGGCCTCGCCGGCCTTCGCTAGCATCGCTTCTTTTAGCAAGTCCAGTACGACTTCATTAGGAACTAATTCACCTGAAATTAAAAAAATACATACATTGAAAATAATTAACCAATATTTACAATTTTATATGACGATTACTGGTACCTATAGTTGTAGGTGTGTAATCTGCCGCTATATTTTGCGTTTCGTATGTAGACTATGAGAAAGCCCTCGATTCTATCGAGACCTGGGTAGTGCTAGAGTCTCTCCAGCGATGCCAGATTGACTATCGATACATAGCTCTCAAAATCTGCAAGCTGAAGTGGCAATGGGCAAGCTATATTATTAGGAGGACCGACAACCGATGGGGAAGAAAGGTCGTCGAAAAATCTTGGCGATCACGTCACGGCAAAAGGAGTACAGGCCGCGACCGCCCTCTAACCATGTGGACCGACGACATAAGGAAGACAGCGGAACGGAATCAGCTGGATTCAAAATGCGCAGGAGCGGACGGAGGCCTATATCCAGTGACTTTGAAAGGCTGATGAATGGATGATAGTTGATAGGTACGTAACTTATTGCGATGATTGTCGATTTGTATTTTATTTTAAGTAATATGCGTCTGTCTGTTTTGTTATATGAAAAAATTGCGTTAATTCACTCAAAACACAATGAAAGGAAATTGGACTTATAACTAAATTATTTCGGCCTGTATAAATAACTTTAGCCTAGCCATAAATAAATTAGCTTCACGCTGTATCCCGCACAGCAGGGTAGGCAGAGGGAACCTAGTGTTAAGACACTCCGTTACCCACTTTCTGCCGAATTCTGGAGGCATTGCGTGTTGAGTGGCAGAACTCAACGCCGCGCTTAACCTCGACACCAGAGCGAAGAAAATGGAAATATAAATTTAAGTAAATATTTCATCTCGTCGAGTGGGGATCGAACCCACAACCAGTCTGTTTTGCAGTCACACCTCGTGCCGCTGCGCCACGACCGGCCTCTTAAATATAAACATCTGAGAAAATCTAACCTAGGCTAATCACGTAAGGCATGTGTTTTAAATATCCCTTATTATTTTATATATACTTCTTGTCGTCCACTTCACTGCAGCGACAAAATGAAAGTAATTAAATAATAACCTTCAGTGCAAACCTTGTGAAGTCACGCGCTGAAACAGAGCTGTTTCAATATAACTTTTTTGTTTTCATCTTTACGCTGTATCCCGCAGGTAGCAGGGCAGGCAGAAAGAATCTTGTGCTAAACGCATCCGCTCTTCACTTTTATTACACTACATTAACACTTTCACATTACGTTTTGAGTGGCGGAACTCAACGCCGCACTTTGCCTCTATACCAGAGCGAATCATTTTAATTCCTCAAGTGGGAATCGACCCCACAATCTGTCGCATTTACAGTACCGCGCTTGTACACCTGCGCCACGACTGCCCTCCAATACTACTTAATTACAACTTACCCCTTTCCATAATAGCAGTTAATGTTTTCGCCCTCTCTGAACCGCTCTTGACCTCCGCACGGAGTAAGTCTCCAGTGGACAGATGAGTGAAGCCATACTTGGCTATGATCTTCTCGCATTGTGTACCCTTGCCGGAGCCAGGACCTCCCAACACCCATACAATGGGGGTCTTACTTGAATCGATGGGGGCCTGGAATATTGAAAAGTTTAGTTAGATGACAAATTTTACATAAAATCTTAAATGTAAAAAAATTGAAAAAGCAGGTAGTAATTGTAAAATTTAAACGATATTTTCTAATAACGTCTTGAGAGGACGGAAATATTTAACAAAAATGGACTATTATGAGATTTTTTTAAGTTTTCTTTTTTTATCTATGGATTCTTCTCAATTAGCAATGAAATAAATCATGTAGTTTTCATAATAATTACAAAAGATGTCTCATCCAAACTATCTAATTATTAACTTTTGCTTATATAAAATAAAAAAAATAAAGTTCTAGGAACACTAGATTTTACCTACGATCCATCCATCCACGATATAATATTGAAATAAAGATTCAGTAAAGAGAGTCCAGTGATTTTCATCTCTTACATACATTATTTTAAAAAAAATACATTGGAAAATAAATAAACGTAATTTAAAAGTACTTCTTCACCACCCACTTCAAAATTTTACATTCGTTCGTGACTTCAAATTTATCTCGTATAATACTGTTAAAAAAATACCACCACCACTCAACACACAATGTCTCTAGAATTCGGCAGAAACTAGGGAACGGAGTGTCTTAACACTAGGTTCCCTGGTGCGTGCGGGAAGTCCACGCTGTACGTGAAGCTGATTTTAAAATAAAAATATATATCAATAGCACATTTCTACAAAAATGTATAAAATACTTCGTGTATTTTGTACCACGAGGTTGTTTATTTCGGTAATTGCCCATTGACAGTGACCGCTGTTCGTCCGATCTTATGTGTTTAAAAATAGGCATTGAAATCTAACTCGAGTAGAGTGTATAATTTAGCATTCATTGTGTAAATCACCGACTTAATAAAAATATATGTTTTTTTTATTTTATCCTAACTTTACACTGTATCCCGCATATAGCAGAGGAGAGAACGGGAACCTATTGTAATGACCGTTCCCCACTTTTTATTCAATTTTGGGAACATTGCCTGTTGCATGGCGGAAGTAAAAGCCGTATTAAGTTGTTATCCGAACGAAAGAATGAAAATAATTAATTTCCCTAAGTGGGAATCGATCCTACGGCCGGAGGATGTAATGAACTAATATAATACATAAATATAATATACAACCACATCTAAATATACATAAACGTATTCAAGGTTCAAGTCGCTCACGTTTGAGGTTTTGACAGTGATCTTGGAGACAACGGCGGCGTTGTTACTGTTACATTCATTTTACATAAAAACATATTTCTTGTTATTTTTAACTATTTTGTTTTTATTTTAAAAATTATGCTTAACTATTTTTTTCTATTCTTAATGCACTGTAAAAGCAACTTTACGTATTTTCCCATATGGCATAGTAGAGGAAGAAGGAATCCAGTGTTAAGGCACGTAAGGTATTTTGGCGAAACTCAACTGAGACAACACTGTATATAACATCAGGTAAATGGAAATAATTTAATTTATTATTATTTAATACTGTATATTACATTTATAGTTTATAAACACACGAAATTTGACTGTAAAAACGACTGGTTGTGGGTTCGATCCCCGCCCGAGGAGATGAAATATTTACTTAAATTTATATTTCTATTTCTTCGCTCTGGTGTCGACAAAGCGCGGCGTTGAGTTCTGCGACTTAACACGCAATGCCTCCAGAATTCGGCAGAAAGTGGGGAACGGAGGGTGTTACACTGGGTTCCCTCTGCCTACCCTTCTGTGTGCGGGATACAGCGTGAAACTGATATATTAATGCAATTTCCATTTCGATGAGTAGGCTGTGTGAAAACTAGCTATAGGTCACTTATCCCAAATTTCCGCTCATTTTAAAATAACGTTCATAATAAGGGATACATTGTTTAATGATAAGGAAATACTCTCGTATATAAATAAAAAAAATCTTCAAGTGGGATTTGCATTTATAACTGTTTAAATTAAAGTAGTGCAAATTCTACGCGAGAAGTGCATTAAAATAATGACTTAATTAAATATAAGATACAAATTAATCGAATTTAAGCTATTAAACAAAATACAATTAATTTTAGTAAAGTAACATATAATATTTTCCACTACAAAGTAATTGACTTTTGACTTTCAGAGTTCAGTGAAGTACTAAAGTCTAAAAGCTTCAACATTTGCATGTTCACTTGACATACAACGAAACCAAAACCAACGATAAATTTTATTAATTTAAATTAACATACATATATCAACTGTAGGTGTCATCGTGACGCAGTAGCACAGCGTTTGACTGCAAGCGACGGTTGTGGGTTTGATTCATAGTTGGGGAAATGCTATGTTAAGGAGAAAAAACACAGCTTTGAGGCGGGCCACTCAACAGATAATATTTCAATACAGTGTATAGGGAATATAGTGTCTTAACACTAGTTTCTCTCTGATTTCCCTGCCATGCTAAAAAAAGTGAAACGATGCAGTGTTTTTTTTATTATGTAAATGTAAATTATACAACATAACTTATGTTGAATAATCAAGTAAAAAAAACATAACAGCTCTAAAACTCATTTCAAGACTTGAATGATCTGTAGAAGGAAAAATCTAACAATTATGTACATTATACATATACTCGACAATTTAATACTTTTATACATATTATGTGTATATTGTGCAGTCGGCCTTGCACTTGGTGTGGTTGAAGGTCAGAAGTAGGTATAACTAATAGCCGCATATTTGCATATTTAAAGATCATCTTTACAAAATATTTCTTTTCATTTTGTTTTCTTTCATAAATTGTAATATTAATCGGTAGTGTTCTGTTCGCGGTTTCGACTATATATTCTATATATGATTTTACATGTTAAATCATTCTGTCCATTAATAAAAACTTACACGTTTGTCAATAAGAATCGGTTTTATTTTATACTATATTTGTATAAAAAAGATGTAATATAAAAAACATTTTCTAATATTTAACTCTTTAATACCCTGTATATGTTTTGTCACGGGTCTACTCGTGAGCACTATAGAGTGTACAAAACGGCAGTGTTTCTATTTTAGATAATAAATCGGCTTCACGCTGTATCCCGCACACAGCAGGGTAGGCAGAGGGAACCTAGGGTAAGACACTCCGTTCCCCATTTTTTACCAAATTCTGGAGGCTTTGTGTGTTAAGTGGCAGAACTCAACGCCGCGCTTTTGCCTCGACATCAGAGCGAAGAAATGGAAATATAAATATAAGTAAATATTTCATCTCCTCGAGTGGGGATCGAACCCACAACAAGTCGGTTTTTCATAATTTATGCCGCTGCGCCCCGACTGACCTCAACATTATTTTAGATAATTTTATATATTTTTTAAAATATTCAAATATAAGCAATCGATCCGTTTGAAGAGCATACTCTTATATTACCTTAACCAAAACTTTTTTCCAGGTACGCTGTTGTAGTTGCAGCCATGTGGCTATCAAAAGCACGATCACATAGAAACTCTTACACTTAGAGAGCTTTTCTTCTATTGTAATAATTTTCATTTCATTATTAAAATATTATCCTAATTTATACCAAACTAAATATGTTGTTCCATTTTTATATATATATAGAATGTATATATTATAAGAAATAAATATTAGACCTCAGTATTAGAAGTTTTAAGAACTTAACGTAATGACCTTTTAAATAAATTTAAACATGTTAATGTTAATTAATCAAAAAAAAATTATCGATAATTTTAAATTGATTAAGTAATATATTTTTTCAGCTTCTTATCGCATTATCATCTTTTTATTCCGGATACACATGGAATTTACGTTATGTCTGTGTGTAACAAATAATAATATTCCATCCATTATATTACTACAAACGTAGAATATTCAGAAATAGAAAATCCCGACTTTAACATAATACACATATATAAATTTCTTTATAATTAACAATAGATTGTTTGTATAAAAGAAAGAAAGTTCTCGAATTATACTTAGTGTTGTTTAGTATTTAAGAAACTCTTTTACAAAAAGATATTTTTCGATCTTTGAGGTGGTATTGGAGTAAGATTTATTTTTATATTTATTATCTACACGTGAGAGCTTTGCGTTGGGTGCCAGGCGATAGTTGGCAAGCGCGCGCGACCGTCTCTTTAGTACTGGATTATTTTGGAGAATATCTCGCTTATATGAGTTTGCTTACGTCAATAAAATATATCAGTTTAATTAAAATATATAAAATTGTCTAAAAATAATAAGTTCCATTTCATTTTAGTTTTATTCTAGAATATTCTTAAATTTAACGTCTCTAAATTAATTGTGACTGCAAAACCGACTGGTTTTGGGTTCGATTTCCACTCGAGGAGATGAAATATTTACTTAAATTTATATTTCCATTTCTTCGCTCTGGTGTCGAGGTTAAGCGCGGCGTTGAGTTCTGCCCCTCAACACGCAATGCCTCCAGAATTCGGCAGAAAGTG
>DWQW01013621.1:0-10142 GCA_018249695.1 Heliconius erato demophoon | reverse complement strand
AAATGAAAGAATGGACGATTTTGATGAAGATTACAAAGAACCGACGCCGGAAAGTGATGATTTTTGCATACAAAAAGAACACGTAATGTCTGTTTTTGCGTATCTCGAATGGAGTTATAAGCAAGAGGTTAAAAATATTTATAATAAACGTAGAAGTCTTTTAATAGCGTATGGCCTAATACATAATATAGTCCAAAATATGATAAGAATGATATCAGAAAATAAGCCCAAATTTGTTATTTTTTCGGGTCATGATAAAACTTTACAGGCTCTAATACTAGCGCTTGGGTTAAACAGCTACCAACATTACAACATACAGTACGGTTCTAGAATGATCTTCGAAGTGTATAGAAAAAGAGATTTGAGAGACGAATTTAAGTTTACCAAAAGGAAAGCGGTCGCTCAAGATTTCTTCTTCCGCGTAGTTTACAACGGGGAGGATGTGACAGACAGACTGACATTTTGTAAGAATCCCGACAATTTTGTCATTATGAATGTTGTTGATCCTATAGACGATGTTAAAGCGTATAATACGTATTTGTGTCCCATTGAGAATATTGTTAGGTTTATACACGATGATTATTTCGTTGGTTTCAATGTTAGTAATTTTAAAGATGCCTGCGCTACTTATGGCAATGATAAACACTTTTAGAGTTCACCATAGACAAAGAACAACAACAAAATTTTTAGAGGTTTTTTTTTAAAGAAAATATATGTGTATATGATAAAACAACATCATGCCCTTAAGTTATTTTCTCTGGGAAACAGATATTGCAATAAAATGTAATTATTTTTTAATAAAATTAAAAAAGATAGCAATAGAATTAATTATATGCAGCTAAATCAACGTGCTGTATAATGATTTTTATATATACTCTAAAAATGTTTGAAACACTATAATTGATATAAGTATAGATGAAAATATTTCCTTATCAAAATCAAATTGTATCTTATTTTTAAGTTTTGACGGTACTTAAAAAATATCTTCTAAACTGGTCAAAATATTTATAAACAAAAAAATGTTTATTATTCATTTATTAATATTTTTTAAGACTTTAAGTACTTTCCTTTAAATAAGATCTCACTTGAACTGTGCATATTTATTTTAATTTATTTTTTATAAACTAAATAATGTTGACAGCTAGATTTGATTTTTTTATCTGGTAACCCGACACTGATAAAGTACCAATATTTTTTTTAATTTTTATACAATTCCTAAGCACACAAGATGCATAATTATTAAATTATTCTTTAAATATTTTGTCAATTTATTGACAAAAAACTTACATTAAATAATAATAAAAAAAATAACATAATTATTTACAAAAATAATATTTATAAAACTAGAGTATGAAATTCTTAATTTTCCATTTCAAATAGATAATAAAATGAAAATAATAGTTCTTTTTATAGTAAATATTCAATAACAATATTTTTAAATTATTTCTCTGTTTTTTTAATAATTTAATTTTGTATTTTCACGAAATGAGGCTATATAGTTTTGTCACTGTAAACTTTATTATAATAAGTGCCGTTTTGAAAGGGACCGTCATGTCTTTGCCTTGTGCGTCCCGGTGTCCTTAAAGCTGGCACCGGAAAGTAAAAACGTTTTTAATCGTTTTTAAAATGGCGCGTAACTTTGGCCGGTGATGTCACGTTTCACCGCCGCGTGGATCAAAACACAAAATTGTCAAAAAATAATCGAATAAAATATTCCACTGAAAAAGAAAAGAAACCCAATTTTTTGTCAATAATACCTTAAAAAATAACTCAAAAGCCTAAACAACAAAAGCATATCTTTATAAAAATTTAAGCCACCCTAAAAAATACCTTTAGTCAAATGTTACTTTTTAATACAATAGTTAAAAATAATTGAAATTGCTAATTAACGAAAAAAAAATGGTTTCTCGTTTTAAGTCGAAAAAAGAAAGTAAGTAGTAATTTTATACTTTTATTATAAGTTATGAGAGAAGAGGCATATAATTTAATTTTATTTTTTAAACAACACTTCTATCAGCGATCTTCGGTAATTAAGCATTTATTTATATGACTAGATTTTAATAAATAACGACTATAATTATTTAGTGCATATTAAAACTACTAAATTTAAATTAATATTTATGTTTAAAACATATCAAATAATGTACTTAATGCTGTTGTTTACTAAAAAAATCTCAAAATTTAGACTGATTAATTATTAACTTTTTATATTTATTAAATTGTATTTCTGCATTCATCATGCTTTATTTTTTTAAATAATATGTATTTTATTTAATTTGGTAAAGACTAATAGTACTGTACGATATATTTATAAATATAGATTTAGGCCCTAAATATTGATGTATAATTTGTTTTATCTTCACGCTGTATCCCGCATATCGCAAAATAGGCAGAGGGAACTTTGTGTTAACACATTGTCATTCACGCACCGCCAAATTTTCGAAACGATCCGTTCGATTACGATTTTCACATTTTAAAAATATTTTATATTAAGTAAGGAAGGGATGTAAAAGTACTGATAATACTGTATTAATGTATATCAATGTACGAATACAGCGCAGTGGAGTTAATTAATCGTATACGCGTTGGTTCTGAATTTGATCTACCTTAGGGGGGATGTATTTTTTTATTTACCTTTGTAGGAAATGTGTGGCTATATCTATTACTCAGTATAGAATGTCTCGATCTTCAAAATATGAAAAATACAGCGTGAAGCTGAATAAAAAATATATTCAACATTTCCCCGAATGCAGTTATAACCCACAATATTATTATACAGAACGCCATCTTAACTTACCTTAAGTGTAATTTTTTTAATGTTTATTTTTATGATTTATTAATTTATTTTGTATACATAAAAATTGTACGAAATATGAAGAATTCTAAAATAATGTAACTAATAGAATTTTTCGAAAAATTGATCTTTATTTATTGTAACGTAATTCAGCAGCTGCTCTGTATTTACTCATTAAGGCCTATGTTATAGATAAATATCATCTATTTTGATCTCCACATTGTATGTAAAATGAAAGGTAAATGTTGTCATATAAATGAAGAAAAAAGTTGTATTTTACAATATATTTTAAGACCCTGTTATAAATTTTAATTGGCATGTAGTTTTTAAATATTATTTATTTAAGATAGTTATTTAATTTAGTTCCTTAGGATATTATTTATTTAAATTTTATGTATATATCTATATTATAATGCTGAAAATGAGAATTGTCCAAATATTCTAAGTTATAACTGTTAAATATTATATGAACTAAAATAAAGTTAAATCTGCATATGTATATCTATTTTAACCTAAGTTGCTAGTCCGAAAATACAAATTTTGTATGTTAATTCGAATTATGTACTTTCAAATATGTGTAATAATAGGTAAAACCATATATTAATCAAAAGCAGTTAAGGCTGTCATGTCCTAAAATTTTTAATTTACTATTTTACAATATTTCCAAAAGTAAATACTATTATAATATATATTTACAGAATATGCAGTTTTTTATCTGTGTAAGTTTCTTCTTGGTTTTCCTGCATTATTCCTATATACATATATGTATAAATTAAATTGATGCCACTCGTTGCATTTAAAGTATTAAATATTATTTAACTATTAAGTGTAATTTATACTATTGACAAAGATACTTACGCACACTATCTGTATAAAACATAAATTTTACATATCCTTTTTGTAATATCTGTATAGAAATGTATCATATCAAGCATCAGTAATAAAATGTTGACTATTAAAATGGTGTCATTTGTTTTTATTATCTTCCACATAACAATAATGATCCTTAATTACTATTTAAATAAATAAAATAAACAAATCAGCTTCACGCTGCATCCCGCACACAGCAGGGTAGGCAGAGGGAACCTAGTGTTAACACACTTCGTTCCCCACTTTCCGACGAATTCTGGAGGCATTGCGTGTTGAGTGGCAAAACTCAACGCCGCGCTTTGCCTCGACACCAGAGCGAAGAAATGGAAACATAAATTTAAGTAAATATTTCATTACCTCGAGTGGGGATCGAACCCACAATCAGTCGGTTTTACAGTCACACTTTTTGCCCCTGCGCCACGACTGGCCTCAAATTAAATTGAGATAGAATATTTATTCTGTAATAATAAATTAATTTATTACTAGGTTTGTACTGATATTTATTATATTGTTGAATATCTGTTGTACCATAGAAGAGTTACCTCATTTGATCATGCTTACGATCTTAAAACATTGTTAATGTATTAACTTCTTATGATGATAGATTTACATTTTTTTTAACTTCGTACTGTATTCCACACATAGCAGGGTAGGCAGAGGGAACCTGGGAAACCAGTGTTAAGATATTTCTTTCACGTTAGGACTGGAGGCATTGCATTAGTGGCGGTACTCAACGCCGCGCTTTCCTTTGTTACCAGAGGGAGTATATTAAAATATTAAATGAAAATATTGCATACGACTTGCTTTTATCTTAGGACTTGCATAACATAATTTAATAATAGTAAGTAATTAATATTCGCCTAATTGGTATTTAAAATATTATTTTGTGTCAAAAGTAGTTGAACAGAGTGAACCTATTTTCTAGTACCTCTATTTACACTTAGCGAAGAGATAACGCTCTCTTTCCTTAAGATGTAGAACACACCTTTAGGCGTAGGAGAGGAGGGGGGCCCACCTGGCACCCCAGAATGATCTGGTGCCCATCCCAGAAAAATGCTTATAACAAAATTAGCTCCCTAACCCCCAGAAAATATTTCTAGAAACACTATTGGGCGCGGACCATCCGCTCCCGCCTATTTCTACTCCTATGACTGCTGTCCTGTTTAACCCTGAATGCTGAACATCGTTACTGTACACTGAAATTAATAATAACAAAAACCTGCCTGATGCCTATGTAAAATTAAAAAAAACATCAGTTTAAACAACTGATCTGATCAAACTTACCCCGATATACACGCGACTTTGAGAAAAATTGTTTTAACAGACGGACAATAAAATAAACGGAATCCTTGAACGGGTACCGTTTATTTCTTTTGAGGTACGTAAACCTAAAAACAGCGTTAAGTTCCAACACTCATACGTCTTTAAAATAAAAGGTGTATGAGAGAACGGACGCAATTATAACCACATGTTCACTGCAACTGTTGCGCAAAATGCGATAGGCGTGTAAATACAAGAAAAATCTTATAAAAAGGTGAATATGACGTAATAATGACCTTTCTTACTTCATTGTGATTTGTAATAATTATTAAAAACAATATGTCAATATTGATAATTTTTCACCCTTGGATTAAGGGTCATTGGTATTGTCATATATTTTTAAAATAGATATGTAAACAAAACGTTAACTTACTTTTAACAATTTTAAAGTGTTCCACACTTGGGAAAGAAAAATATTTTTTTTAGAAAATGTATAAATATTTGGACGTAGCGGGATTTGAACCTGTGCCCCTTGGAAACAGTCGAAGCGCTCTAATCGCAAAGCCATACGTTCTCATCAGAACTATCTCGATGAAACAGCAGGCAAAAGTTAGTCTTATATAAATTTCCTGTGTATTTGATATTTTGAGGCCAGTCTTGGGCCGTGGCACAGAGGCACAACGTGTCACTCTAAACCTTGGGTTCCCATCCCTTTCCTACGCATGTAAGTATAATAAAAATTAACTGTGATAGTCATACAGAAACTTCGCCACACCATCCCCAGTCATAAAATTAATATCGTTCGCGGACCATATTTAGGCTTCTGCGGACCACTGGTTGGGAACCAGTGCTCTAAACGCTACAGGTTAAGGGTTTGTATCGCCTTAGAGGAAATGAAATATATATTATTTTCATTTCTCCTTTATCAGGGCTGATAACGAGGCAAACGACGTTGAGTTCTGCCTCTCAACCCACAATGCCTTCAGAATTCGGCGGAGAGCGGTAAGCGAAGTGTCTTAACACTAGGCTCCCTCTGATTACCTCGTTAAATGCGAGATACAGCAAGAAGCTAAAAGAAATATAAAAAAAAAAATCAGCTTCACGCTGTATCCCACACACAGCAGGGTAGGCAGAGGGAACCTAGTGCTAAGACACTCCGTTCCCCACTTTCTGCCGAATTCTGGAGGCATTGCGTGTTAAGTGACAGAACTCAACGCCGCGCTTAACCTCGACACCAGAGCAAAGAAATGGAAATATAAATTTAAGTAAATATTTCATCTCCTCGAGTGGGGATTGAACCCACAACCAGTCGGTTTTACAGTCACACTTCGTGCCGCTGCGCCACGACCAGCCTCAAGAAAAGAAATATGTATTTTATTAATCTGATTACCACGTGGGCGTGCTACTCGATTATATTTCTGTAGGTGTATGTGGGCACCTGTTACTAAGAATCGACTGTTATGATGTTTATAATGGAAACTTACACGTTCAATAATATTTTATATACATACATAATGAAGTATATACATACATAATAAGGTATTTAAAGATTTTTATACAAAATCTCTTCTCTCTCTCTCAAAACTTTTCCCTTTGATATGTCTGTTTATGTCTGCGTGCGTCGTTCTTGACAAATGGCGTTTTATTTTCCTATAATATTTTTATTATTTTGTTTCTCTGATTTTTTATCTTTTTTTATTTTTTATGTGTAATTGTTAAATGAAGTGCGTTGAGGGCTTTGTTTTTGAAGTAAGTGAATCTGAGTGATGATAGACTTTAGTAAAAGTTACATTTCTATTTACACTGTTCACTTCACTTCCCGTAATACATGCGCGAAGATAAAGAAGGAATTTGTTTTATTAATATCGCACAATTTGCTTGAATGTACCAAACTAGATACAGAAAGAGAGGGATCACACTCCCACTCGGGGGATTGAATTATCTTCATTTTCTCGTTCTGGTAAGAAAACAAAGTGCGGCGTTGAATTCCGTCACTTAACACTAGCAATGTATCAAAAATTTGGCGAAAACGGGAAAATCGAGTGCCTTATTCTCTACACTAGGTTTCCTCTACACTAGGTTTCCTCTACTCTATTATATATACTGAATACAGCGTGAAGTTATAAAAGAAAAAAAATATTTATTTTTCATATGGCCTGTACGAAAATATGGTTCATACTTTACTTACCATTAGTAAACAAATGAAGTATCCCAGTTCTTTTTTTGTTATTTAAAAGACTATAAAATTTAAATGTTACTTAAAAAAAATACCATTTGAGTACCACAAAGTGAGACTGTAATATCGATTTCGATTCCCAGTCGAGGAGGTGAAATATTAGGGTAGGCAGAGGGAACCTCCCTCTAACCCTCTGCTTACCCTGCTGTGAGCGGGATACAGCGTGAAGCTGATTTATTTGTAATTTTTAAAATACCAGAAAATGAAATACGATTCAGTTTCACAATTACTTGTTATTCTTTAAAATGTAACATTGAGCACGTAGTAGCCTTGGCAGTGACCAACATCGTGCATTCGTCTCGCATTGCCAATGCGTCATGCTGTTACTGCGAATTGATATATGAAAGTATGCGGCTTACATCATTATAGTTTATATAACGTGTCTCTTTAAACTAATATATATAATATAGGTAATAATGATAAAGACGTTATTATTTTTGATTTATTTAGGCTTTTTCTTCTCTATATATTAAATATATTTTATATGATCACATGTAACAAATCATTCTCGAAATTATTTATTTTCTATCTGTCCTTTTTTGAGGCTTATACTTTAGTAAAACAACTTATATAGCTTTTCATTTAATTTTTAAAATATATATTGAGGCAGTCGTGACCCAGGGGCACAAGGGTGTGACTGTAACGTGACGGTTGTGGGTTCGATCTCCACTCGAGGAAATGAAATATTTATTTCAATTTATATTTTCCATTTCTTCGCTCTGGTGTCAAGGCAAAGAGCGGCGTGTTCCGTTACGCAGTGCGCAATACCTCCAAAATGCGGCGGTAAGTGGGGAATGGAGGGTCTTAAAAATAGGTTTTCATCTTCTCTGCTGTGTGCGGTATACTGCGTGAAGCTGATTTAATTTAATTTTAGACATTTTATTATACATATATGGAATTAAAATGTCAAATTTATTCTTTTTAAGTATACATTCATACGCTTTACACATGGAATTCGTTTTATAACGAGAGCTGAATTTCAGCTATTATTTTATTGAAGTCTAATGCGTTAAGGATTAATTTGAAGAAATAAAAATCAATCTTGCGTAAAAGAATGTATTTGGAGTTCAGACTGCATATTACGATAATATTTTCCATAGATTAATCAAACTAGTGCTAGAAATTGTGAACTTGTTTTTATAAATAACCTATCACGATGTCAAAACAATTTTTAATAACTACTATATTTATAGATATTTACGAGTATATTTTCATTTCTTTGCTTCGGTGTCCAGCTTGAGTTCCGCCACTCAACACGCAATGCCTTCCAAATTCGGCGGAAAGTGGGAAACGGAATATCTTCACACTGAATTCCTTCTGCCTACCCTGCTGTGAGCGGGATACAGCGTGAAGCTGATGAAATAAAATACTAGATAGATTTAAAAAAATATATAAGAATTACTAATATACATCCACACGCTCAATATGTGCTACATTAAAAGAGTGCGACGACCTGTTTGTTTTTTTTTTAAATTTATGATGTGTCATAAGATAAGATTCCATGTTACAATATTCACTGATGGATTGTTTTGTTTACGCGAAGTATGACAGATCGCTAGACTTTTTAATAGTTTATAAAACTAAAAATAAAATAGAAAATTCTTAACTAAACCTTAAGATTTAAATAAGCAGTTACTTCAAATAAAGTTTTAAATACATATTGATTTATAAGCTTGTTTACAAAAGGTATAAACGGGTTGCGCAGGCGCATCTCAATGTTGAGTGTCGGAATGTAAACACATATCACGCCACCTGTTACGTACCTACTGACTGTCCTTCTTGTTTATGCAATACATTAGTAATTATTTCATCAAAATAAAAAAATTGTCATTGTTTTTTTTTCAGTTTCACGGTCCAAGTGAAATTTTGTGTTAAGTGGTCGAGTGTCCGTTCCCCATCGTCCACCAAATTTTCGAGGTATTGCGTGTTGAGTGGCGGAACTCAACGCGGTGCGTTACAGAGCGAACAAGTATAAATAATTCATTTTCCGATGTGAGAATCGAACTTACAACCATGTTTACGAAATTATTTAAATAATTTTTATAAGTTATTAGATAGATCTATAGATATTTAATAAATAGATTTCCATTTCTTCGCTCCGGTGTCCGGTCCGGCGTTGAGTACCACCACTCAACACGCAATGTCTCCAAAATTAGTTACTTGTGGGAGTTAGCCATTTACTTATAAACTGTAAGTATAATATAAAAGAATTTTAAACTATTTTATCTTTAAATTTGTTCCCATGAAGACACCCTCGCAACCCATTTTCCGATAAATTCTCGAGGCATTGCGAGTAGAGTGGCGAAGCTCAACGTCGCGCTTTGCCTCGGTACGAGAGCGAGGAAATGAAAATATTAAATAACTCCACCAAGTGGGAACCGAACCCACAACCGTCGCGTTATACAGTCGCACGCTGATGCCACGACAGCCTCATAATTTGCTCTATTAGTTATAAAAATTGATAACTATTCGATTTACTATAACTATTTTATAATTAAATAACGATATACAATAATAATTAGAAACGTGTTTTCAAAATGGAGGTGTGTCTGCTCATTACTACTTGACTCATACAAAGCAAAGTAAAAGTAAACACGTTCAAGGTTTGTTTATAATGTATTGGCATTTTTAATGTTATTCACTCAAATGAGGAAAACGTGACTGTTTTAACGTTATTATTAAAAATAATTTGCTTTTCTGTGTTTAATAAATTGTGGTATGGCGGCTTGAGGCGGAAAGAGCTCGGATTTTTATTAAAAATATATATATGTATATAGAATAAACAATAGGTTTATAGATAAAATAATAAGATAAAAATAGGTTTATAGATTTGTAAAGTGAAGTCAAACCCGTTTTATACTTATTACCCACTGTTTTGTGGTTGTAAAAGGAAATAAAGAGAACGGAGTATTTTGACACTATTTTCGGTCTATTCTCTTATGTCCGTATAAGTATTTAAGTTTGTTAAAGAGTGAAATTTTT
>DWQW01013620.1:0-10143 GCA_018249695.1 Heliconius erato demophoon | reverse complement strand
AAACCTCCAGCCAAGGTACTTAAACTCGCTTCAGAAAGTATAAAATAAGTGACTTTATTACGTAGTGACAACGTCTTACTGAGGATAAAAGAGGTCTAAAATGAAGTCCAGTCGTGGCGCAGCGGCACGAGGTGTGACTGTAAAACCGACTGGTTGTGGGTTCGATCCCCACTCGAGGAGATGAAATATTTACTAAAATTTATATTACCATTCCTTCGCCCTGGTGTCGAGATTAAGCGCGGCGTTGAGTTCTGCCACTCAACACACAATGCCTCTAGAATTCGGCAGAAAGTGGAGAACGGAGTGTCTTAACACTAGGTTCCCTCTGCTTACCCTGTTGTGTGCGGGATACAGCGTGAAGCTGATTTTTTTTTAATGAAAATGAAACATTGTTGGAAATAGTGACATTAAAATGGATAGAAGTGGCAATCGATCAATACCCGACGGCAATGCCCCAGTTTAGACGATGTGCCATAAAAATGGTGCTCGCGAACGTGCTCGTGCTGATCTACTTAGCGCGGTTTAAGATGAATATTAAGATGCTGTTCCTTCGGTGACATATCTTAGGGATACGTAATATCTTTGTTATTTTAAAAGTTGATTTTAGTAGAGACTATCTATTCTTAGACATAAAAGTAAGTGTATTTAAAATAACACGTAATTTGTCATTTGGGAGTAAATAGGCGTCACGGCAAAAATTTGCGTCAGAATAAAAATATATATCAAATCTATACTTATAATAAAACTGTAAATCATCACTGGGTGTTCATGGAAGATATACTAAAAAAATGTATTATTTAGAAAATTTATAGATTATAAAGGAGGAGAGGAGTAGAACTCAAAACAATATATTTTTTTAATTTTTGTCTGTTCGTTTGTTCTATACGAAGCTTGTTCATCATTAGAAGATTTTGATCTATTAGTTTTAGAAAGAACTGTTTTATCGTTTCATCCAGAATTCCATGAAATGCCAACGTTAGATAAAAATATGTTTTCAGTTATATACATATAGACAGATGGTATTTTGTACTCTTGGAGCTTAACATATTAATTTATTTGTTATATATTTTTTTGCTGATGCTATTTTATACATTGTGGTTATCTATTTTGTGTGTGTTTGTAAGTTCAGTTTTACAATGGATCATCTATATACAAGAGGTGATAGATCATTACTGAAATGTCAGGTAATAATGTTATATGATTATACTGTCAGTCACTCTCGTATCGGTGATAAAAAAAGAAAGTAAAAAAGTAAAAGTAGAATATTTTTTATAATAAAATACGATTATATTCTGAATTCTTACATTTTTGATGCTAAAAATCGAAAAACAATACAAACTGAAATAACGTATGTTATATAAGCCCTGTCTTCCAATAACTATCGAACTCTACCACAGAGAGCAGTTTCCTAAGAATTGCTTCTATAAAAATAAACTTTTGTTTGCTGGTTGGGTTTCATTACGGCCTCCATGTGGATTTATTTTCTTCTCCGGGATCGTCCACTCAAAACTTTAGTTTATCCATAACTTTATGCGCTGAATAATCAAAGTTTGATCATTTCCTAACTTATGCATGAGAACGATATCAAAAGAAAAAAAACTAATAATTTACGGATATATGGTAAACTTTTATATGTAAGAAAATATATTGTTATATAATACATATTGAGGCCAGTCGTGGTGTAGGGGCAGAACCGTGTACAACATGACAGGTTGTCTGTTCGATTCCCACTCAAGGAAATAAACAAATTCAAAATTTTAAATGAAACTATTTTAACCGGATTAATCGCGTATATTTTAAATTATACATTTTGGAAACCCGACGTTTCGAATACTTTGTAGTAGTCCGGGTAGAGTCTACCCGTGACCACGGAATACTGCAAAATATACGCGAGTAATCCGGTTAAAATAGTTTCATTTAAAATGTGTAATAATCGTGAAAATTCAAAATACTATAATACGTACAGTTCTGAGTTTACTTTGTTCATATCCTTAAATGTGTAGAAATTACTAGTATAACCGTTTTACATAAAATGAAATTGTCAAATAATAAAAAATACGACAAGTGTGTATTTTTTTGAATATAAATAAATTTACAAAGAGGCCATCGTGGCGCAGGAGCACAAGCGTATGACTGTAACACGTTGGTTGTAGGTTCAATGTTCACTCGGGGGGAATGAATTATTGTTTATATAACACTGCGCAAAGTTCACTTCCCCACACTCTATGTCTCGAAAATTCGGCGGAAAATGGGGAAGGGAGTGTCTTAACACTAGGTTCTCCCTGCCTTCACTACGCAGGATACAGCGTGAGGTAAAAAAAACTTACAAAGGCTCGACAAATGTTCCGTCCTTTTTGCGGCATTGCACTTGACGTCTTTGCAGGCCCAGATGAGGTGTGTGTACCAAGGAGTCAGATTCTAAGCGTATGCTGAACCTACATAACAAAATAATAAAAATATTCAATTAATAATTCATGCTTCAACACTGTCTGTAGAAAATTATTTTTATGATTAAAATGTCGGTTCGATTTCCACTCGAGGATATTAACTATTTAACTAACGCTCTGGTGTCAAGGCAAAAGCGCGGTGTTGAGATCCACCACTCAACGTGCAGTCCCTCAAAAATTCTGCAGAAAATGGGAAACGGAGTGTCATAACACTAGGCTCCCTCTGCCTACTCTGCTACATGTCGGGTACAGAAAAAATCTGTTAGTCATTTATGTTTAACACTGTCTGTAGAAAATTTATTAAATGATTTAAAAAAATATAAATATACTATTAAATTAATTACATTATGTAAGGAGAAGGTTTTCCTCCTCTCCCTAAATGCCTTTTATTATGATTGAATGTCTACATATATAACACTATAATACGTCAGATAGAAATTATAATATTACATTAATATTATGAATTAATTTACAAAATGAAATTAATTTTATGTGCGTCTAAGTGCAGTGGGTCCAGCTTCTAACTGTGAACGAGATGGTTTAGAGTTCGATTTCGAACCTCACTCGGAAATATATATATTTTTCATTTCACTTTTCTGGTAAAACTGCGTCGTTGAGTTTCGTCAATTGAAATATAACCTATCGATTTCCAGTTTTTGGGCCCTTTTTTGTCTATGCTTATAAACGGATACTTACAGCACATATTTTTCAACAGGCTTTGATCGATCTATCTCAATGGCGCAGTTGGTCCAGCGGCCGACGTACACCGCGTAATCGCCTTCATTGATTGTTGGTTCTAAAAAAATATAAAGATTATGTGGATTTAATTCATTAATTTTATTATTATGTAAGAACACGGTTTATTTTTTATATGGTGTTAAAATATTACTTTCACTAATTTCGGGCGAGATTCACTTTTTATTAAACCAGAGACGTAGGCTAACTTTGCCAATATTCTATTGACATAGAGTCCCTAGCGGGGTTGTCAGAGAGAACGGAGGGCCAAACGCTACGGTCTCTACCTCTTTTAACTCGTCCACTGTCAAATAACATATTCTATTGAAAATTAATAGATATAATTAATTAAAACTTTTTGGGAAAAAAGACATTTTGTTCTGTCATTCAACAAATAACGATCTAAAAATAAGTGGAGAAGGAATATATGAAAATAAAAAAAAGATACATATCATAACTGTTTCAGCATCCTAAGAGGACGAACAAGACTACGGTAGAGTGGTACAAATTTATATAGAAATATTTTAAGTAGACCAGTCGTGGCGCAGCGGCACGAAGTGTGCCTGTAAAACCGACTGGTTGTGGGTTCGATCCCCACTCGAGGAGATGAAATATTTACCAAAATTTATATTAACATTTCTTCGCCCTGATGTCGAGATTAAGCGCGGCGTTGGGTTCTGCCACTCAACACGCAATGCTTCTAGAATTCAGCAGAAAGTGGGGAACGGAGTGTCTTAACACTAGGTTCGCTCTGCCTACCCTGCTGTGTGCGGGATACAGCGTGAAGCTTATTTTAAGTACCAAATATATGTACGTACGTACGATGTAATATATTATATATTCGATACTAGTACAGTAACACAGGATAATAATAAAAACGGATATTACAGCATTACTTAATTTGTAAGTATTGCTTTGTGCGTTTTATGTGCGCTACGAGGCCGTGCATTTTTACTTAGTACAAAAGAATGTCGTATAGCATCGATCGATATACTTTTATATCATCTACGCGGCAGATTTTAATACGGTTTCCTCTTTTAGGATAGGAAGTGACTTGACAGCTCTTTAGAACAATTGGGACACGGCCATTCGATGGTCGTGGATACGAAGAGATTAGAAGATTAATTTTTATAATTTATATAGAGCAGTAGGAGTTCAAGAATATGGTTTATCAGGCAGGATGGGTGACAGGTGACATATGATGAGGAATAGGTGTCAGATGACAGATGTTGAATATTTTGAATTATTATTATTTTGATCGACTTCGTCATCATTCGACGATTCCTCATACAAGCCCGAAATGTAAACCCGAAGTAGAGAATTCTATTACATCTCAGTGTGAGAAGCCAAAAATGAAGATTATAAAACAGATGCAGATTTTTTGTAGTAATAACAATAAATAAGAATGTGTTTTTATGCTATAAATTCTCTTCAGTCTCTACAAAGTGATAACGACCCGTAAATAGATGTCACTAAATCTAAACCTAGTTACTCGCGTTTTTGGTTCAAACGCTTCTTTGTTATTGCCTTCTTTCCATCACAAAGACTTGTTTGGTCTTCAAATATGATGATTTTGTTCCGAATATGAATGTTTTTTGTGCTATTACATTATTTTTTTTGGATTTAAATAACAATTAACTGTGGCTTATCCAATATTTTTTATTGCTTAATTAATAGTATTATAATTACTTTTATATATTTATTTTTATATTCAAATATTGTCATCGCAATGAAAAGGGAAGATAAAATAAGTCTGTTTTCATAGTAATGCTAGATGATATTTTTTAATTGACAAATTTAAGTTTGTCAATTTATTTTATTATTTTATAATGCATAAATTATGCATAAATAATCGTATCTTTTGATTGCTTTTACTTAAAAGCTAAATATTTCTGAGCTTCAACAGATCATAAGCTTTAATTTGATGTTAATTTCAGCTTGATACATAGACGAACAGAAAGACAAAGTGATCCTATAAAGGTTCCGTTTGTATGTTATGAGTTACGGAACCCTAAAAAAGAACCATCTTACTTTATAAGCTTTCGATTTCGATTCCAGCTCAAAAGGTTATATGGTAATCACGGCTAAAAGTTCAGCTTTGGAATCTATCCAAGGAAATGTTTTGGCTGTAGTAAGGAAATGCATTATTCGTGTAAGTTTCAAAATAATTTGCTATGAAAGCGTATTCAAGAACATTTCACGTTCATGCTTACGACTATTAATATCTTTTTCGTTTTCTGTTTCACTTTAAATTGGATATCAATATCATAATTTTATACTTTTTGCCTTTCAGTTTTGCGAGATTAGTGAAAGAGAGAGAGGGAGAGAGAGAGAGAGAGAGAGAGAGAGAGAGAGAGAGAGAGAGAGAGAGAGAGAGAGAGAGAGAGAGAGAGAGAATCTAAAGATAGGTATGTATGTATGTAATTAAAAAAAACCTTTTTAAATATTTAATAAAAAGCATTCTCTCGATAATTTTTAGGATTCCGCATATAAAGACACTCCGATGTCCCTCTGTGTGTCTGTCACCAGGCTGTATCTCACGAACTGTGATAGTTAAACATATTCATTCACAGTTAAACACATTTTCATAGATGATGTATTTCTATTAACGTTCTAAAAACAGAATAAAATAAATATTTAAGGGGAGGGTCCCATACCACAAATGTGTTTTTGTGGATGGTACGGAACCTACTTGAGTGGTTCAAAAATTAAATTTAGAGAGCAGAAATTTGTAAAAATTTTGCTATATACATAGATGCTAATAACAAAAAATAACAAGCGTATAATAATTTCGACGTAGACGTCAATTTAATTGGCTCGCAGCACTAACCAAGAGACACCGAGTTAGAGTACCGCTATATTAAAATATTTGTACGTTCTAAATAATCTATATAATCTAGTGATAAATCACTACGGTCTCCACTTACCATTACTTTTAACCAATGCGGAGAATTAATATGTATGTAGGTCCAACTTCAATAAATAATATTTTATATTGATAATACAAGTTTCCTCAAGCCACAATCCACAACTATTACAACACACTGCATTACAATGGCGCATTTGCGGTATGTCTTAATTGACTATAACTATTTATATGTGGTTTTCATTAAGGTCACAGCATATATTTTTTTTTAAATAAAAAAAAAATAAATTGGCTCCACACTGTATCCCGCACACCGCAGGGTAAGCAGAGGGAACCTAGTGTTAAGACACTCCGTTCCCCACATATTTTTTTTAATTTCACACATCAACTGCACAAGGTCAGCGGAGAGCCTAGACACCTAGTGTCAAGACAATCTGTTGCTCCCAATTTTAAGACATTGCTTGTATTAATGAAACTCAACGTAGCGTCTCTTTTTACAGGCGTTTATATCGTTTTATCAATTCCGATGTTTGTCTGTCTGTAATTTGGTTGACATGCTTTTATTACATAGTGACAATACAATATTATGGTATCAACGAGCTGGTGTGATGATGGCCAGGACCTGAGTATTGGAACTCTTCGGAGGTTACTAGTAATCCATTAGAGTTTAGGCTCATGCAATTTATAGCTCCGAGCACATTCAATAGTACTCACAAGCATGACGTGGTGTAGATAAACCTGCTTATTATAGTTAAAAAAAAAAAATTAAATTAGCTTCACGCTGTATCCTGCACACAGCAGGGTAGGCAGAGGGAACCTAGTGTTAAGACACTCCGTTCCCCACTTTCTGCCGAATTCTGGAGGCATTGCGTGTTGAGTCGCAGAACTCAACGCTGCGCTTAAACTCGACACCAGAGTGAGGAAATGGAAATATAAATTTAAGTAAATATTTCATCTCCTCGACTGGGGATCGAACCCACAACCAATCGATTTTACAGTCACACTTCGTGCCGCTGCGTCACGACTCCCCTTTTTATAAAATTTATATTATTACTAGACTAGATAACATTCTCTAGCATCCAGAGATCATCAAGATCAGAGAGTAAAATACTCTCCAATTTCTGTATGAAATAACTTTTAGAACGGAGAAATGAGGAAAATTAATTCGTCATTCGTGATCGCGCATATAATCATTCTCGTAGTGTCTTAATATTAAGTTCCAAAGTTCCCTCCACCCTCTGCCTTGCATACCCTTTTTCGTGCGGGATAGAGCGTGAAGCTAAAAAAAACTACTTTTACTGTGACACGATAGTACATTTCTGTTTTTTATATTATTTTTTCTATAATATATTATAATTGTTTACTGTAAACAGTGTAGTAACTTCATATCGTTTAGTTGTTACTCAAACAGACCCTCTCGTAACGTAATTCGATTCACTTAGTACCTCTAAAGTAATTAGCTGCTCAAACGTACCTCAAGTTTCAAGGCAGTAATTCATTTTGTAGTATGAACTTACATGTACGTATATAAAATGTATGTAAGTATGTGTGTGTGCACTTAAGTGGTTTAAAATGTCTTGTTTTAATATCGTTTTATATCTCATTTTGGCTAAAAATTAACTATGTAAATGCCCTAATGGGAACGTAGTGTCTTTACTATCCCTTTGTCTAGCTAAGCTAAAAACGATATATTGTACTAACTTTCACGTGTTTTGTGTATGAAAAATATCAGAAAAATATTATTTGTTGTTTGGTTTACCATATTAGGGATTGGTTTAAAGTTTAACGATTTTTTCTTATATTTAAATATAAACAAAGTTATAGTAATATGAAACAATTTTAATTTTTTTAAGTAAGTAAAGTATAAATGTATAAAAAATATAAAAAAAAATCAAGTAAAGTATAAATGTATAAAAAATATTTGTTCACTTACATTCCTTTAAAAGAAAAAAAATGAAAGCTTCCGCTTAATAAACTACAAGTCTTTTCCTTTTTCAATGGCTTCATTTAATAATCTAAAACAAATTTCAATCAAAGCAAAGCTGCACAAAGTCTTACGGAGCACGACAAAATTAACGAATCGTTTGTAAATTTTCTAAGGATTTCATTTAATTAATGCGACGCCGCCGATAACTTGTTTTTTTTTGTAAAATATTTTTGTGGGGCGTTCGAGGGACATTTTCTATAGAAAATTTTTATTTAGATTTTTTTAATTAAGTTTGACAAAGGTAATTTAGCTTAGATACTCCAATTTAGAATTATTTTACTGCACTGTTACTTAGAGAAGATAACCCTCATATATAAAATCTATTAAAGACAAAAAAGATCCTTGTATGAAATTTAAATCATCAACCTTCACTCAGATGTAATGTATATTAAATGCGTGACGATGATATCTTATCGTATTTTTTTTGAAGTTGAGGTTGATACTGTTAGCCCTACTAGCTTTCATATTGTATAATGATTATTTCATTATTCTTAATTTTTTTTTTATTTACGCTGTATACATACGTAGAAGGAACCGGGGAACCTTTTAAGACCCTTCGTACCGATAAATACACATCCGTTCCCCACCAAATTCAGCATGCGCTTTGCCTCATCACCAGAGCGATCTAGTGTAAATCGAACCCACAACCTATCACGCTTACAGTTGCTTTATTATTATAACATATTAATAGTATATCTTATACATAATACAGGTATTGTCCATATAATAACACACATAAGCCTTCTATGACCTCCTCCTCCCCCTTTTCGTATAGTTCATCTCTATATTATTCACCTCATTGCAACAATTCTTGTACATATCTCTATAGTCTCGTAGCTTGTATCTCGTAGCTCGTATCTCGTAGCTCGTGTCTCGTAGCTCGTATCTCGTAGCACACGGGTAACATATTACTTGCATTTGTTTGCGGTTCCTACACGTAATATAAATGACGGAGCGTACGTTGGGATTGTTCTGACATGAGAAATAGCTCGGTAAGACCTATTAGTCGTATAAGCTTCATAATAGCTGCTATTTATTTATTGTTTTTATTTAATTAATTAAATATATATAAATATACAGAGAAATATACACGCTGTATCCCGCACACAGCGGGGTAATCAGAGGGAACTTAATTAAACATGTTAATATCATTTATTATTTGATATTATAAATGGTATATTTTATTAAAGCTGTCTACGTAACTTTGTTTTTTGGGTCTTTTTTTCTTTATGCGACATTACAGAGATATTGTGGCATATTTTTAACGTTTTTTCTACATTTGAGAAAGAAAAATACTTTCTTAGAAAACATGTATGAAAATTTGAACGTGGCGCAATTTGAGCCGCCAAATTTCCACTACCCAAAGTTAATTACTAAGAATTATCTATTGATCTATAGAGGCCGGTCGTGGCGCAGCGGCACGAGGTGTGACTGCAAAACCGACTGGTTGTGGGTTCGATCCCCACTCGAGGAGATGAAATATTTACTTAAATTTATATTTCCATTTCTTCGCTCTGGTGTCGAAATTAAACGCGGCGTTGAGTTCTGCCACTCAACACGCAATGCCTCCAAAAATTCGGCAGAAAGTGGGGAACGCAGTGTCTTAACACTAGGTTCCCTCTGCCTACCCTGCTGTGTGCGGGATACAGCGTGAAGCTAACTTATCTATTGACAAGAGGAATTCTATTTATTTTATATTTTTTCTAATACTTGAAAATGTTAAAAATATTTAATAAATATAGATAAATTCTTGGAAAGTGTAGGCGATAGTGCTCGCCTACACTTTCCAAGAACCTAAAGAGGATTTAAAACCAAAATATCTTTTATTTAGGTCGTTTCAGAATTTACGAGTACGTAGCTAATATTTTTTACAAGTAAAAACATAAGACGATCTCAGCTTTTATTTACTATCTACCGTTGAATGTGTCTCTGAAATTTACATATTAACGTGTCTGTGATTGCTACAGCTATCTTGCATCTATTTGTATTTGACTATAGCTGTATGGGATTTTAGTTAGAACTTTAAGGTTACGAACTTAGTGAGTTTTTTATTAATATAAATATAATAGGTAAAGCGTGAAGGTAAAAATAATAATATATATATATTT
>DWQW01013619.1:0-10143 GCA_018249695.1 Heliconius erato demophoon | reverse complement strand
ACAAGTGGGAAATGTAAATAATAATATTTGTCATAATGTAATGTGACAGGAGTAGCGTGACGTGACACGCCTACTGCCTGCTGGCTGCCTCAGACAGGGGTCGAACTGAATAAATTTGTAAAAAAATATATTGTTTTATTTACCTGATACGTCGTAAAGAATGGTCACTTCTGTGACGAAATAAAGATATGAAAGAAAAATTTAAAAAGGAAGTAAATATTAGACGGTTCTATCGAAACTGGAGGAATGTTAATATTTAAATTAAATATTATTAAATTTCTTTAAATATGTTTATTGTGACTCTATTGTTCGTAACTTAAATTAAATATTCGTTCTAAAATCATGATTATACCCGCATGTATTTTTCTAGTTAAATTAAGTAAATTTAAAAATAAAATAGCGTAGCGTTTGGCGCTCCGTTCTCTCTGACTACCCCGCTAGGGATAAAGCGTGAAGCTAAGTTAAGTTAAAAATAAAATAGATAAATAATATTTTGTTGTCTGAGAAAAAAAATAGTACGTAGTTTGTACATAACAAAACGTAGCACTTTAAAAAATATAAGATGATAGGCCAAGGATGATATTTTGACGAGCGTAAATACAAGTGTGCGTTAAATTAACGCATATTTTTTATTTGACCTCAGATTGGAATATATTTATAAAATATCCGTGATTATATACATTATATTACATTCATATACAAAAATCAAAAATATTAATCTATACTTATTTATTATTTAAAAAAAAACAAAATTAAACAAAAAAATCTACACCCTCAAATCCTATAAGCTATAAGCGCCTACAAATATATTAGTAGCAAACAATATTTATTACAATTTATTATATTATATTCGTAGGCGCTTGTACTTTATTAGAGTGTAGAGGTGTCTAGCAGGTTTTTAGTCTTTAAGAAGCGATGATCATTCTATCAAAGTTGAGTTAACACATAATGACCGAAATATTTAAAGGTCGGAATAGCGAACAATTCTAGCAAAACCGGTGTTTTTGATCTAGACTGACTAGAGATACATTCCGGTATCACGGTTTTTTGGTAATATTTTCAACATAATTTTCTAAAAATCTATCAAATGTTTCTAGGGTAAAAAGCCGTCGTGGTGTAGCGCCATAACATGATGATGACATGATACTAAATGCGACAGTTGTGGGTTCGATTCCCATATCCGCCACTCAACACGCAATTTCACGCAATCGAGCAGTGCCTCACGCACCGCCCGATAGAGGAATGTCTTAACGTTGGGTTCGCTGTGCTAATCCTACAGAAGGCTGAATGCATCGTGAAGCTAAAAATCACAATCGATGTCCATGTCAACACAATGAACGAGAAAATTCTTTTAGGTGCAGAAATTTCTCGCAATTTCTTCTTTAAAGTATTATATGATATTTAAGAAAAGGTGTACTATTTTAATAAAAAAGTTTTTTATTTTAGAAATAAAAAATAAATTTAGTTAAATGCCTGTAAGAATAATTGTGCCATGACAAAGACATGTTTGAGACAAACTGGACTTGAATAAGAAATAGCACATTCATATTAAATAGTATATTTAAAACTACAGGCGCAAAACAATATTCAAATTATTTTATTACATTTTATGTACGTTTTATTATCTTCCCGCGGGAACCTAGTGCTACAACACATCGTTCCTATTAAGACAATTTCCAGCGAATTCTTGAGTTAATGGCAGAATGTGTTGAGTGGCAGAACTCAACGCCGCGCTTTGGCTCGTTACCAGAGCGAGAAAATGAAGATATTAAATTGTCATTCCCCTGAGTGAGAACCGAACTTACAGTCGTCTTGTTGCGCTATGCCGGCTTCAATCCCCCTCTATGTACGTTCATATAAGCTATACCTAAAATATTTGTTTAAGTTGTCTTATATTAGGGCTTCACTTTTTAAAATTGTTTAGGACTTCTTTTGCGATCATGGCATTATAATATTAATATTCGAAAGCGCCTGATTGATTATAAGCGCAATGGTTGTGATTTCAATTCGGGCTCAAAGCGGATATAGAATGGGTTGACTCTAGGTCCCGTCGGCCTGCACTGCTCGCTGCTGTATCCGGCGCCATGACTAAAGTCAAGTTCTTAGAGCAAGTAGAAGACACCAAGTCACCGTTGTGACGGGCGCCTCACCTATAGAGAACGACGTTGGGTCGCAGCAGCATTTTAAATGGTAAGAAAGTCAAGATCTAAGTGACGTCTTGTCTAATTATTCACCACAAATAATACGAGAATTGCGTAAACATATTAGATATCTATATATATTCAATATTCGAATATGAACACGTAATAAAAATGGCGAGTTAAAAGTTTTGCATGTTAATTGTCAATTAAACATCAAAACTATATTATTTTTTAAGACATTCATTGCACAAAATCGTCTGCAATGCACACGTATATCAACACATAGATAGATATGTACGTACATACGAGTATGTATGTGTATTGAAGTAAGGCGATGACAATGACAATCAAATACATAACAATAATTATTAAAATGTATGCGCTGTCACAGACAGTCACAGTCACAGTCACTGCGGTGCTGCGCCACATTCAGCTCCACCGCTCAATCCTCATTCGTGGAACAGATGACATTTAATTTATTTTTATCGCTTTAATAAGATAGAGGCCAGTCGTGGCACAGCGGCACAAAGTGTAACTGTAAAAACGACTGATTGTGGGTTCGATCCCCACTCGAGGAGATAAAATATTTACTTAAATTTATATTTCAATTTTTTCGCTCTGGTGTCGACGCAAAGCACGGCGTTGATTTCTGCCACTCAACACGCAATGCCTCCAGAATCCGGCAGAAAGTGAGGAACTGAGTGTCTTAACACTAGGTTCCCTCTGCCTGCGGGAAATAGCGTGAAGCTGATAATAAAATATCAACGTCGGATGACGATGCACACCGAGAGATCAGTTAGATACATATTTGATATTAATAATAATATATATATACTTCCATAAATAGATTCCAAAATATAGTTTATAATTGTATAAGCTGAAATAATTTGCGTGTAGTTGTTGATTGTTGTCATTATTTTCTGTTACATTATTGTTTAAAGCTGAGGTCCCCGCGGCCTCCCGAGGTCCCCGAGGCGCTATGAGCCACGTGTCGTACATTTACATATATATATAGTGAAGCGCATATAGCCGGCCGATGTGAACTGCGACGTTATCGAACATAATTTGTTATTGTGGTGAGTCCATCTTTGGGACTGGTGTCCCATCACGGTCGGGGCGCTCCGACGCGACGCGCATGTAAATGTTATACACCTACTCGTATATAGTATACTGTACTGTGTACATAATATAAACATTCAATTGTTTTTTTTAACATTAACTATTCTGTCAAGTAATAAATATATATAGGTACATACTAAATTATCAACTCCATGCTGTCTGTACAAAAATAAAATTTCCTAAAATTTTTTTTTAAACTAACATAATGATTAAGAGAACGACACGGTCATAGGTTCAGTTCCCACTCGGAGTAGTGAAATATTTTCATATTTTCATTTCTTCGCTCTTGTAACACGGCGCGACGTTGAGTTCCGCGAGTCACTCCCACTGCACTCCACAGATACGTTCTGCCTACCCTGCTATGTGATGTGCGGGGTACAGGGGGTAAAAAAACACCAACTTATAGTAATAACTCCTTAATAGGTGAAATATAAAGTAATTGACAAATATAGGTACACTTTTTTTTTATGGAAAAGGACAAGGCAAATGAGCGTGCGGGTCACCTTATGGTAAGAGATCACCGCCGCCCATGACCCCGTGCAACACCAGAGGAGTTACAGGAGCGTTGCCGACCTTTAAGGTGGGTTGGGCTCCGGAGCCCGGCATTACCTGATGCGAAACGCGGTGGCATAAAGCCACTACTTAACGCCGGTTTTAAATGCTGGGGGTGGTGATGATCCGGTCGAGTCTGCCCATGCGTGTTGCCATTGCTGGCGACTCTACCACATGTACTTTAGTCGCCTCTTACAACACTACCAGTACCAGGATGATCCTATTCTAAGCCGGGATCACACGGTAAACTATTTCTAAATCTTTGAACTAGTACTGCAGTCTGTATGTATAGGTTAGGGTACCTTTAGCATTCGATTTAATAATTTACAGAGAAATACATTACTAATGTTTAAACATTAGTAATGTATTTCTCTGTCCGTACGTAACGTAGTCCACAATCGTTAACGATTGTGGACTACGTTATATAAAGACTATTATTGTGTTTTATCTTTGATGGTGTTAACTCGGATATGAAATAACACAGCGCGATGCAGACAACAAAGCATTGTAAATTACAATCACTTTTTACTTTGTCACGTCCAGTTCTAGTTGAAATTATTTTTATTTACCTGGAGTTTATCTACTTACCTACACAATGTACTCGTATAACGATGACTATAAAAACTCCAGGAAAGTATTATACATCACTGTCAGATCTATTGTATTGTATTAGTGTGGGCCCCCAGGCCCCGTGGCACGCGCACGTCCTAGGCCCTGCTTGGAGCCCCGCACCTCGTACCCCGCACCTCGTACCCCGCACCCCGCATCTTGCAGCACGACGGGCAGTAGACACCAAATACACGGATATTTGGTACAATGATGAAATGTTAAGTATCTCCTACCTTATATTAAAAGAGTTATGTATTCTTTTAATACGGATCAAACGATTTATTTTCAATAAGAAATCTTAAATAGATTTGTTTCTTTTATTGGCCGTCGTGGCGCAGTGGCACAAGCGTGTGACTGGAAACGCGACGGTTGTGGAATCGGTTACCACCCGAGGAAATGATTTATTTAGTAACATTTTAATTTGTTCGGTCTGCTAACAAAACAAAGCGCGGCGTTAAGTTCCGCCACTCAACGTGCAATGCCTCAAAAATTCGATGGAAAGTGGGTGTGTCTTAACACTAGGTTCCTTCTGCCTATGCTGATATATTCGGGATACAAGGAGAAGCTGAAAAAACGAGAAAAAAAATATTAAATATAATGTAACGCTCGAATTAAAACTAAAATTTCCATCGATATGATACTCGTATGTGCACGCATTAAGTATTAACTGAAGCATGTTTTACTCGTACAATCATGTATGCCATTTTATATAATATGTATTATTTAAGTGCATGTGTATCATGCCCATTGTGACCTACACAACGGGCATGGCATGGCAGTCTGTGCACAGTGCACAGTACACGGTGCACAGAGCACGACCACAGGACACCAGTAACGATGACGGCACGATACCATTTAGAACTTGTCACATTAGGCGCGTCTGCCGTCACTCGCAGGGCTACCACATCGGAGGATGTGCATATATTCATGTTCTCTATAGAAAGATGAATGATCCGGGTATCAAACCTGGGCTTAATGAAGTTCCGGAATTCCCCTAGATATGTTATTATTGATTCATTATCTTTAAACAATCTTACATTAAAAACAAAACTATTTAAAACATTACACAGAATAACATTATCATAAGAGAGCTGATAATGTTTCTCAAACATTGATAATAGGATCCGGCATTGTTCACTTTCAAACTGTCATTAGTTAGATTATTAAGTAATTGTAAATAAGTTGAAGCTAGAAAACACATTTAAATATTTTTATCTCGTTTCTAACATTCCGCATATTTACGTGTAATTAAAAAGTATATCTATATGTATATTATTATTATTAATACATGACGCAAAAACTTTAGACCCGTTTTTAGTTACCCGTTAGTATGGAACTTGGTACATTGTTTGTTGGAGAAGTGCAGAACGTTAATATATTTTAGTAATAATGCTTATAAAGTATATAAGATCAATAAATAACACACTACACACACTACCATACATTTGACAATATTTACAGTTTTTAACGGACTTCTTTAAGAAAAGGACGATATCAATTCGAATGTATTTTTTATTTATTATTACTTTTTTTATGTTTGTTACCTCAGAAGCTTTGACTGGGTGAACCGACTTTGATGATTATTTTTTATTTGAAAGCTACTGCTTCCCGTGTGGTCCCTTTTTAATTTGGTCATTTTCTGGCGATAGTATCTGTGAGAAAATCATCGATGATTCTTCTTTCTGACCAGGAACTTCAGGGATAGTTTGGATAGGTTCTAATTATGTGATCCAGTTGAAATTGAACAAGTTGGTTTTTTTGGTTAAAAATATAATTATACTGTAATAATGACGAGTACAAGGGAAAACATTCTTAAAATTGGCGAACCACGGTTTACTTTTCGTCGGAAGTGAGATTCCTCATCGTCGCATGAGGAATCTCACTTTAACTGACTACACGACTGACACGACTGACTTCAAAATTATAAAAAGTGTTTTTGATTACTTTTGTTTAACAAAATTAAGTAAGTTTTACTTTATAATAAGTAAATTTATTTTTTACTTTTTAGTTTATTGTTTGAAGTTGAGTGTTAAAATTAAATTTTATGTTTATGAACTGGCATACAAGTTGCTATGGCAACGCCAACGCGTATTATTATACGTGTCAATTGGTTCTCTAGTAAATATATAGTTATTGTTGGCCTTCTTCGTTAATTTTGTAATGACTTAATAATTATTTTTTATTAACTTACGAGACGTTGATGTTTAGATTATTTATATTTAAAAGACATATAAAAAAGAAATGTATAAATTTGTAATTATGTAGTAGAGAGCAGGTCGGGGTGCCAGCCCTGGCGCGTGAGTGCGGCGCGTAATGAGGAAGCCGGCGTCGACGCTGAGTTAGTTCTGTTCCTCTTCTCCCCGCGAGAGACACCTGCCGCCTGCACTCTCTGGCCCTCACCAGCTCTCACTGGCCCTCCTCCTAGTGCCTGCTCTCCTGACGGAATCTTATATTGTAAGCTTACACTAGTTACATCATGTAGAAAAAATAACTTAAAACGGATTTGAAACAGAGATATTTAGTACCTACTCCTTATTAACAAAAATAAATGTTTGTCTATTAATTAGCATGTATACCAAGTTGACCCACAACAAGGGGTCGTTAGTGCCTCACACCGATGTAGCGGACTTTATCATCATTGTTAACGAGCTGCTGTTGGTATTATCGAGATAGGCGACACATAGTAAATATAAATAAACTAAATTAAATATAATATTTTAGTAGGCTAGAAACTGAAACTTTTACAATACTGAAAATTTAACAACTTTTATTGTTTGTTTTTTGTCCAATTTCAATAAGAGGACAAAAATTATGAATTTCGCTGGTTATTTTAAAAGATTCCATCATTGTCGCACTCCATCTCTTTTCAAATTAAATAAAATTAATGAAAAGAGACACTAAAAATGTTATGATAATTTTTGCAGACCGCTTGTTAAAAAAAACCGTATAATATCTAATAATCCATAAATATGTGTATATTTAAGAAAAAATGTATTTCTTTTCAATAAATGATTTTTCATAAAATAACATAACGTAATCGGCGTTATTAACAATAATTAAATATGTTTTTTTATTGCGCAAGTGTCTAGAGGATTTGACAATAACTGCCCAATGTTGCTGTGCCCTGATACCTACGGACTACCTCAATGATCCAATACTTTGAAATTATATCGATGATTAATTAAAGTGTAAAAAATGTGTTCCAATAACAATAATAAAAAAATATTTAAAAATATATTTATCATTGAGGCCGTCGTGACCTAGGGGTACAAAGATGTGACTGAAACGCGACGGTTGTGAGTTCGATCCCCACTCGGGGGAATGAATTATTATTATTTAATATTTTCATTTCTTCGCTCTGGCACGAAAGCGAAAGCCCGGCGTTGAGTTCCGCCACTTAACGTGCAATGCCTAAAAAATCGGCGGAAAGTTGGGAACGGAGTGTCCTATCACTATGTTCCCTTTGTCTATCCTGCTGTGTGCGGGATACAGCGTAAAGCTGATTATTTTTATTTATATTTACCAACATCGTTCTAAAATATTCAAATGTAGAATTTGGTTGTAAAAATCAAAAAGGGAGTTTAAGAATATTTTTAAAGTATTGATAATGTTTAGGAAAATATCTTATAATATCCTTCCTATTGTGCATCCTCATAAACTGGTATGTGTATATACGTATAAGAGGGTTTTGCTTTATCACAGCGCGATGTGTGTCATCAGATACATACTCTTACTCTTATGTAGCTATCGTCGTATTCGGGACATATCGCGATCCTTGACATTCACCATTGACCTCTTTATCTCGCGCAGTTCAAGAACCCGAACGAAATTTTTACAATATAATGCTAAATAATTTTTTTAATTTAAATTGATTACGGCCACTGTGCATGTTTCTATAATGTCCTTTATCATATACATACTTCATGAGAGAAAAATGTAAAGTTTTTATACTTTCTCGCAAAATAAGTACGATGAATCCTACTCTTCACTGTACCTACTTCAAGTCAGGGCTTTGAATTATTAGATTATAGGTATTTTACATAATCATGCGTAATATTATGAAACTATCTACTTGAGGTGTTCTTTTGTTGCCAAATTAAAAAATTTTGCTAATTCAAAATCCAAAATCGCTATAATACATACGTACCTAATAGCTTCATTTCAACAAATGCAATTTTGGGCGATCAAAACGACGCACTCTGATCTCCGCTAAGAGTTACTGATTCACGGTCACATTCCATGACCTCGCGGAGGGCGCAGGGCCACCCAGGGCCGCCCGGGATCGCGGGTCGCGGGTCGCGGCATCTCAGCAGACGGTGGGTCGTTACATGATCACTGCTCGTCGCTAATGACTGTAGTTTGTACTTTGTAAACAGGGCACAGGGCGGCTGTGTTTACGGTGTGCAGGAAAATTTCTCTGAGAGTCTCACTATCTGTCCACACACCCTCCCCCCCGCCACCCCCCCGCGCCGCGCACGCCCCTCGGGCTAGCGCCTTATATACTGTTGCTGCTCCCGGACCTAGCATACTGCTTCGTGTTCTCCAGTTCTCAACAGCTCCTCGCATTATCCATCTTAAAATGGCCAAATTCATCGTACTCCTCTTCGCCTGCCTGGCTCTGGTAAGTTATTTATAAATTTTCATAACTTCTTACTATTATTTCATTTTTAATTAGATATTTTTTTATGAATTGTGAGTAATTTCAATGACGTTCAATATTGCTTTGAATAAAACTAAACATTGTATTATCATCAGGCAACAGCAAGACAAGTTCGTCGCGAGGCGCCGTCGGTGTTGCAAGACCTGGAGAAGCACGCGTCTGAGTTCCAGAAGATCGTCTCGGAACAGTTCAATGCCCTCAGCAGCTCCAAGAACTCGCAAGAGTTCAACAAGGCGCTGAAGGAAGGCTCGGACTCAGTACTGCAGCAGCTATCCGCTCTCTCTAACAGCCTGCAAGGCGCGGTGAGTGCTCTTCATTTAACCTTGTTTTTGTAATGCTATCTACTTTTCTCGACCATTTTATTGATAAATTCATATTATTTACTATCGCTTGAAAAGTGACCCGGGGTCTAGATTATAAAAAATAAAGCAATAAGTACTTACGTACACAGTGAGATAATAATATATAATATAGTATTATCAAAGAGGAGTATATCGTGTATCGTGTTCTTCTACTACTACCACCCCGCTATATGCGGGACACAGCGTGAACCTGATATTTTACTTGATTTAGTATTATCAAAACTTCAAACTTTTACATTGATAATTTAAGGTATATTATTTAATGTTCCTACTTACTTAATAATTGAATTATTTCTGCATCATATAACAATGATGTATGTATGTACAGGTTACTAATTTCATTCAACTGATGTAGAGCTGAAGACACTGGTACATAATAATATAATATATAATTATTGGCACAGCTCAGCGACGCTAACGGCAAGGCAAAGGAGGCCCTGGAGCAGTCGCGCGCTTCCCTCCAACGCACGGCGGAGGAGCTGCGCCAAGCTCACCCCGAGGTGGAGCAGCAGGCGCAGCAGCTGCGCGACAAGCTGCAGGCGGCCGTCAAGAACACCGTCGAGGTAGTACTAAACCTCATGTCATTTACTAACAAGTCAAGCATCACATTTGTTGCAAAACATTTATAAAAATACTTGTTATTCACAGGAAACTCAAAAGCTAGCCAAAGAAGTAGCAGCTAACATTGAGCAGACCAACC
>DWQW01013618.1:0-10143 GCA_018249695.1 Heliconius erato demophoon | reverse complement strand
AGTCATGTAGGCCGCAATCAAAAGCTCTGTAATGGCGTGCGCCCTCCGCTTCACGAGTAGGTAGTGTTAATTTTACCTTTTGGTGGACAAAGCGAAATTGAGTTAAGCTCTAATGTTGAAAAAACCTCAGCGATTACTGCTGTGGGTGTCGAGGGAATTTGCGTCAATAAGAAAGATAATTCCTGGCTGCCGTTAGGTGCCCTAAAATTGTATTAGAAAAATATACTACACGAATCAAATATACATAATTTGTGTAAGATGACGTGAAAATTTTATATATTTTGTATAAAGGTGTAATGGCGTTAGGTTCCATCACCCAACACGTAATATGTTGGGTGACAGAAGAGAATGTGTAAAACAGCATATCTTTCCTGTCAGATAAAGTGGTAATTTTTACGGTTCCGTAACTTTTAAGGAAAAAAGGAACCTTTATAAGATCACTTTGTTGTCATTCTGTCTGTCTGTCTGTCAAGACCCCTTACCTCAGGAACGCTTGAAAATATCGAGTTGAAATTCAAATCGTACACTCAGGTCTGCGGTCCCATGATTTCCTGACAAAATTGTATTTCTACATTTACTTAAAAAAAGATATGGCCGTTTATATCGCAAAAAACGCCTATTTGATAACTATGAAGGGAATCAAAATTAATAAAAAACTCCTGGTTGACCTAGAATAATGAAATTTGGCAGCTAGTATCTACGGGTAGTACTAGGAAAAAATCTGAATACTTTAGATTTGTGGTTAAATCCTAAAAAAACAATAGCCTCAAATGTGGTGCAAATTTTGGTGCAAAAAATGGGGTGCAAATTTTGGTAAAAGCCGCTAGTGTAGGCTGGAAGGGCTCTAGCTAGGCTAAGCTAGAATTTCAGAAAAAACTCGAGACCTTTAATTTTTGTAAAAAAAACACTCGGTGGGTGAGCCCGACTCGCACTTGTCCGGTTTTTTTTTATATTATTCGTAGCAGTAATCACTTTATTAATAATGTAAAACAATTAAGACAGTTAAGGCAATATACATTATTGAAAAAATAGTTTCACGCTTTATTCAGCATATAGCAATGTAGATAGAGGGAATCTAGTGTTAAGAAATTCCGTTTCCCACTTGCAGCACAATTTTCGAGACATTGCGTGTTGCGGAACTCATTGCCGTGACTTGTTTTGTTACACACGAACGTCGCGTTTACAGTCTACTCAAATTGATATTTTCAAAATAGCTTAATTTATTCAAATAAATGTAATATTCAATTTGTGATTGTTAATATAAGAGTTGTGGAGATTGAGTTATTTTAGACAAAAGGGAACAAGTGTACTATAAAGAAAACAAAAAAATCCTACAGCAGAAACTAAATTAATAATTCCAGTAACACTCGCGCCATCAAAACAAATCCAACGACGTACCTATTTATCAAAATCGGTTCACTGATTTAACAGTAACAAGTGAACAAAGGAACAGACAGACATACATAGCTCGCTAAAACATCCTGTAGCGCCCCTACGCCACGATGGTCTCGGTAATATTATCCAAATCCATACTAATACTATAAATCCGAAAGTAACTCAATGTCTGAACCGCTGGACAGTTGTGATAAAATTTTATATAGAGATACTTGAGGGCCTTGGGATTAACATAGGCTACTTTTTTCTTTTGTTTTTTTTTTATTTTTCCAGAAATTTAATAGTTATAAAATAGTTAGGTAGTAATAAAATAGTTAGGTATTTTTTTTAATATTAAGAATTCCCTTAACTTTTACTTATTTTGTTCGTTCATTTCACATATTCAGATATTTTTACTAATATTAGATATATAATTTCCCTTACTTATATCTATTTATTATCCTTTTTCAGCTTATTCTATTTATTTATATATTTTTTTCTCACTATTCCTATTGAAAAATAAAAAAAATCATAATTCTATTTTCAATTCAAGCGGGCGAAGCCGCAAGTATCTGCCAGTTCTCAATAAATCTTATTTCAACGGACTACTATAAGAAGTCTAAACAAGTAAGTCCCACGAGGAACATAAAATCAAAATATATAGCTTCGATACTAAATGTACCTGAAGGGAGAGCAAGGTCATTGCAGCGCCCTATAATCTTTAAGGTCCCTCCGTGGCTTATGGGTCATACTATTAATCAATGTCCGAGGGCCGGCCGCGGTATTCATCACGCTATCGAACTTTTTATTTATTTTGTTAGCCAAATCTTAGGAAATATTGGCTGACATTTTGTTGTAACGTCAAATAAAGGCGAAAAAAATCGTATTAAATCCATATATTATCGTGTGTCGTTAAAATGATATTTTAACTAACTATTACTGACCGAGGCCGAAGTAACGCAGTGGTAGAGAGTCTGATTGTAAAAGAGACGGTTGTGGGTAGAATTACCACTCACAGGAATGAATTATTTACATTTCCGTCCCCTGGTAATGAAACAAAGTGCAGCGTTTAGTTCCGCGCTTTAACACACAATGTCTAGAAAAATTGGACTAAAGAAACCAACTTAGATGAAAATAAATTCAATTGCTACTAAGCAAAATAAACGCCATCTACTTTACGCGCTATAATTATAGATTAAGTGGCGAATCTCAAAATCGATCTTTGTCTAGTTACCACAGCGATATGATGAAATTTAAATAATTCGTTGTCTCCATTGGGAATTGAATCCACAACCGTCGCGTATACAATCGGACAGTATGCCGCTGCGCCTCGATGGCCTACGATCCGTACATTAATTGACAAATAAATTTTACCCGGCAAAATATTATCGTAAAAGTTACGTCTAATTGATTTTCGTAAATCCAGCCTTTTATTTTTGTCCGAGTCCTCTGAAGCTTTACATGTATGCCATTTTTAAAGACATAATATTTTTTTATAATTACTTAAAGAAACTTTAACAAATATTTTATATCAACCTATAACTAAGTCGTTCATGTTTTATTTTCTTCTTTTTTCTGTGGTATTAAGAAAAAATTTATGAAGAACCATCAGTTCTAATCAATGTCCAATTTGAAATAGTAGCTGCCAAACTGTGGCTTAGCTACCATTCAATCGTTTTTTCAAGGCAAGTTTACTTCTTATTTTCTTTTTGTAAAAAAAAATACATTAAATTAAATTAGCTTCACGCTGTATCCCGCATACAGCAGAGTAGGCAGAGGGAACCTAGTGTTTAGTCACTTCGTTCCCCACTTTCTGGCGAATTTTGGAGGCATTGCGTGTTGAGTGGCAGAACTCAACGCCGCGCTTTGCCTCGACACCAAAGCGAAGAAATGGAAATATAAATTTAAGAAAATATTTCATCTCCTCGAGTGGGTATCGAACCCACAACCAGTCCATTTTACAGTCACACTTCGTGCCGCTGCGCTACAACTGGCCTAAAATTAAAGTAAGACAATTTTAATTTTTTAAAAATAAATAAAATGTAAAATATTAATTTCAATAATTTGTAAAGTTGAAACGTGTGTTTTATAAAAAAACTAGATAGATATTCTCTTCGGAATCACAAGATGTTCCGGGCGATAAACTTTCCTTGGCATAAAAAATATGAAGAATAAAAAGATTCAAAGAAACAGTGTTATTATATACAAAAAATTATACATTTTTTTTCTTCACATTCCGCTTAACTACCAAAGCTATGTAGCAAATATGATTTTTCAGAATTACTAAACATAATTAAATTAACAAAATCATATATATTTGTTAATAAATTTAATATAACTTTGAAACTGAAACAAAGCTGAACGTGAACGACTTGAAAATATACTTGTCAAGGAGCGCGGAGCTTGCAGCTTACACAAAACTCTCGTAAAATGTTCGAAATGTAGCGAAAAGTGCGCAACGGAGTCTGCTATCTCATATCTATGATATTTACTGTATGAATACAGTTGGAATGTACTATGAATCTCCTGGAATCTCCTTCTGTTGTTGGTTGGAAAATTGCGAATATTAAATTATTCCCTCGCGAAAGCTGTGGGCTGCTGAAGAAACTATTTGTCATTTATATATTGTATTATACTATGTAAATTGTATTTATTTAGTTGTATCTTGCTTTCTTTTCATTTGTGCAAAGTATTAGTGTAGTCTTGTATTAGTGTAGTATTAGATTTTTTTTTTCCAACTTCACGCTGGTTCCCGCTTATAGCATATTATAGGTTAGACCGAGGACGGCCAGTGTTCAAACACTCCGCTCCCCATTTTCCTCCGAATTCTGGATTCACTGGATTGTTACAATAATATTTTTCTTAGAGGATTATACTTTATATAGAAAGCCTTGTCCCATTACTTCTAATGATTTTCTTCATAATTTGTATCACAAAAATATCTCATACCTTAGTGGCAAGTTACTCCGTTTTCTTTTTCTTATTTCCGTTCGTTATATTTTTCGAAATATTCGGATAATCGAGTATTAATGTAATCTATTTATTATAGCATATGTATTATCTTAACAGGTAAGCGAATTTCAGAGAGATTTGATCTGGGAAAGGAAATTTTAATAAGCATAAAATTATACTCGAAGGATATGCAGTTAGTTCAATTACAAAAAGATACACAGAATAATAATAAAGATTAACGCCAGGTAACGTTATAATACAATAATTTAAAAAATAAGAAGAGAGTTAGAGGAATACCTCTTTTTATTTTTCAGAACAAATTACCGATAATACTGGAGGAAGATCATGTAAAAACCATGAGGTCCTCCTAAGGCAGGTTGGTAAAAAGCGAGAGTGGGCACGTCACTACTGTGTTAATTAACACACAAAAAATACTTATTTTTATTTTTAATACATTTAAATAATAATAAGTAAATCAGCTTTATGCTGTATCCCGCATATAGGTAGGGCGGTGTTAAGACACTCCGTTCCGTGTTGAGTGGTGGGCCACCGGTATCTTAATCTTAAGCAATATATTTAAGATATTTATTTACATAAATTTATTTAATTATATTTTATTAAATTTAACACTTCTTTACTTGCGGAACTCAACAACGCGTTATGCTGCGTTATTAGAGAATGAAAATATTAAATATTTCAATTTATCGCTCTAAATACGAGGAATGAAAATATTAAATATTTTATTTCATCAAGTAGGAAAAGAACCCACAACCTCAAACAAAATGGTGAAGCTATACAAATGAAACAAAATCAAACAAATATACTTCTTAACTCTAAAGTAGGTCTAAGCACCCAAGACTACTGTTTAGTATCCACTAACTATTTGACTAAAAGTCAGTAAAATTATACATAAAATAAAGAAAAACAGTTTATAGTAAAATTAATTTATCTTTCACAATATGAGTTATCCACTTTCAGTCTAACACGCCCCAGATGTTGTTTAACTTCAAGCATCCAATGCAGCGGTTCTCAACCTTTCGTTTATTACGTCAAGCTTTTAATTATGTTTTTTTTTTAATTAATAAAGGAAAAGATGATTTTCAAAATTATTTACTTAAATAAAATGACAAATACTATAAGACATACATTCACGAATATCACGAAATATTTTTTATGTTTCTGTCTATTATGTATTTTAGTACAATAAAGAGTATTATATACTCTGAATAAAATAAAACGCGTCGTAAATTTGAAACAGTGCGTGCTGGAAGCAAAAAGTGAAGTGCCTTAATATTAGACTTTTCAGCCTACACAGCTCTTTACTTCGACACCAGAGCGAAGAAATGAAAATATAAATGTATAAATAAATATATTATTTCCTCGAGTGGGGATGAACCCTCAACCAGTCGATTTTACAGCAGCGCTTTGCCCCTGCGCCACGACTGGCCTCGTAATTATAACTAATCAGCTACATAACTATAACAAAAAATATTAGATCATTTCATATTTGTTGGGACGGTAGATAATTGCACCAAGTAAACATGGTTTTTCCCGCTTAAATTCCGATCATGTGGTAATTCTAGGATGCCTTTAAATTGCTCCAGAACCTTCCATAAAAATCGGTTCAGTTCCTCCGGAGATCAGCGCGGACAAACAAGACGACAGACAGATAAAAATCTTAATATCTAATTTAACTACCTATGTGCACTTGAAGAAACACTGTTATTTTAAAATGGATAGACACTTAAATTTTATTTATATGTATAGATTATACATTATTTGTAAACATTTATAAAATTTGACAATTGAATAAAAATTGCGATACACGTAAGGCACAGTGGTTGAGAACCACTGGTCTAGTGTAACGTTTTACTTAACCCTAGTAGTTGAATACTTTTATTTGAACGCCCGCCCGCTTGCTTGAAAGTTAATAAAGTTTTTCACTAGACTATGTCATATTTGCGTTGAAAATTTGCTTTTTTTCGCCTACAACGCTCTGTTGGGCAAATTAGACTGGGCTGTGCTAGCGTAGTTAAAACAAAGTGAACTTTAAAGAGCAAATGGTTCTTTAATTTTATAAAGAAAAAAAAACTATTGTTTCTTTTTATCTGTAGGAATTTTCTGTAGTATTGTAGAAAGAAGTCATTTCATTCTCCACTTTCAGACTATTTAGTGACATTATTTGGTGGGTACATTTATGTTTTACTTTTTTAACCAGACTCAAATTGTAAATATTTAGCAACTTTAAAATAATAGTAAAAGAGTTAATAGCCTTTATGGCGCAGGAGCACAAGCGTACGACTGTGAACGTGACAGTAGTAAGTTCGAACAACAAAATAAATAAACATTCATTCCGAGGGTAAATAGGAATGAATATTTATTTAATTTTGTCTTCAAATAACATTTCAAAATATGCAGTATACAGCGTGAAGCTGAACAATATTCGCCTTTAATTACAACTTGGCGAAATTACTTTATTTTTTACTTACATTATTTTTATTTCTTCATTCTGGTATCGTGACAGAACGCAGCGTTGATTCCACCAGTCAACACGCAATGTCTCGAAAATGAAGCGGAAAACGGGCAACGGAGTGTCTTAACTCTAAGTTCCTTTTGCCTACTCTGCTATACGCCGTACGCGGGTTACATAATTGCGGTGCATAATTGATATATATTTTTTTCTATTTCTTTACAAATGAGAACCTACAAATAATAACAAGAACCTTAAAGATTCAAATTTTACTTTCTTGGTACATCTTCAACATCTAAAGGGTACTTTTTATGTAAATTTGATTGCCCTGTTAGCCTATACCCACAATGTTTTTATTTTATACGTTTTTTAGATACTTTTTACTAAATATGCTTATCCTTTTTCTTACATACATATTCAAAGCACGTAACAAAAGATATAAGAAAATTATCAATGGAATTTTATTCCACAGATAGATATACACTAGCGGCCCCGCGAAGCTTTACCCGCTTGAACTCTAAGAATATTTATTTAAGTGTATTTAAAAAATATATTAATTATTTGGGGAAACTAGAGCGAAGAAATAATAAAAAATTCTGGATGCTTTGCGTTTTCAGTGGCAGAACTCAACGCCGCGCTTAGCCTCGACACCAGAGCGAAGAAATGGAAATGTAATTTTAAGTAAATATTTCATCTCCTCGAGTGGGGATCGAACTCACAAATAGTCGGTTTTACAGTCAGCCGCTGCGCCACGACTGGCCTCAAAATTATAATAAGATAATTAAAATAAGTCAAGTTGAGGAATTAGCAATTTTGATGAAACAAAATATTTTAAATTGATATAACTTTTTTATTTACGAACTGATTGTAATAAAATAAACACTACATGTTAAATAAAGCTTGCCAAAATGCAATAAAAATGCATTTAAGCCATTTCTGAGATTAGCGTGAACACACACGCACAAACAAACAGACAAATAATATAAAAATATTTGTTCTGATTTCCATTACATTAATAAATACCCCCATCATTAGATTTTCTGGTTTATATTCCATGTACGGACACCCATCAGTTACGATTTTATTATAAGCATAAATATGAGAAGGCCCCAACTACGACTTCAAACGGGTATAGGTACACCGTTCTCTACTTTTGTCTCGAATTCGATAGATAGCGTGTTGAATTGCGGAACATAACGATGCGTTCGACGGGAAAATAGAGCTGCCAGAGTCACGAAATGAATCTGAATGAAATGAATTTAATTTTAATCATATTTTCTGATGAACGAATCTACCATAGGCGAAGGATTGAGACCAACCAACAACACAGAATAGTGCTAGGGGAACTAGGGAGCCTAGTTGTGGCCCCTTCTCTCCCTCAGAAATTTTACTAACAAAAAAAAACATTTTAAAATATCTCTAGATACGCCTATGGAGCACATAAGCATCGCGGTTACAGTGAGATCCTCCTGTGCAAGAAAAAAAGTGAAGCTATTTACATAATATGTTCCCGCAATTACTATGATCTAATTAGTATGATATATTGGAAGAGATACATTTTACAATCTATTAAAAATAAAATTTAAATTTCATTTTAAAAGAGGCCTGATTGTAAACGCGACGATTGCGAGTTCGATTTCCACTTGGGTTCAATTATTTTGTTTCAGTACAAAGTTGAGGCCAGTCGTGGTGCAACGGCACGAAGTGTGACTGTAAAACCGACTGGTTATAGGTTCGATCCCCACTCGTGAAGATGAAATATTTATTTAAATTTATATTTCCATTTTTCGCTCTGGTGGTCTAGTGGTGTCGAGGTGTAGCGCGGCGTTGAGTTCTGCCACTCAACACGCAATGCCTCCAAAATTCGGCAGAAAGTGGGGAACGGAGTGTCTTAACACTAGGTTCCCTCTGCCTACCCTGCTGTGATCAGGATATAGCGTGAAGCTGATTTTTTTTTGTACAAAGTAATAATAACTCTAGTCAAAAAACAAACACCGGCTTTCCTTTACGACACGCACACACATCCACACGAGCCATAGGATACATGAAATAAAAAAAAACTAATAATAATTAATATATAACAATTGATAAACATATTTTACATATAAAAAGAACCTTGAATTTTAAAACCTACGTTGCGTAGGACGTAGTTGAAGAAGGAAAATTGTTAATTGAATTACCTTTTTACTTTATAAATATATTATAAATATTCTTTTATATATAAATAAATAGAAAACATCGTATATACATATAAGGGCCAACCTATCAGGTATATGAGCGGTAACTTGACCCGTGATGGCGGATGTATTGATTAGAAACCGCCCTTCAAATCACGCCATTTTATCTCATATTACTCCATGGACATGTTGCCTAGGAAAAATAGATGAAAATTTATCTAAATAATATTTTTTAGATATGTTAAAATATATATGTTTGTTTTTGTTATTCTGTAGTACACTGATCAGTCTGTCTAGATGTCATTTCAGTAATTTAAGAAAAATGCTATTTTTTTATGTTTTTCTTTAAAGATCTCTTTCAAATACCAATATCCTATAGGAATACGGGTTTATTTCCACACTCAATAAGTTAAGTAGTTAGTGTTTTTTTTTAACCATAAATGACGAATCTGAGATTGATTATAAAGTTAATAAAATATTAAAATATTTCAAAATTCAAGATCTCGTGAATAGGTACCTCATCTGAACTGTCTGAATCTGTATAGAAGAGATTAGGTTAGGCTTTAAGTTAACAATAGAGAAAACAAGAATTGAGTGTCAGTTATCTCTCATCTAAATCTTATTGCTAGTAGGGTGAAGCAATTAACTATTAAAGGTGCCTTAAACATTAATACGATATATGTATGCACATATAAGTATTTTTTTAGCTTCACGCTGTAGCAAATAGCAGGGTGAGCAGAGAGAACCTAAAATCCTAGTGTTAAGACACTCCGTTCCTATTAAGACACTTCCGTTCCTCACTTTCTATCGAATTCTAGTGGTATTGCATGTTGAATGGTGGAAATCAATGCACTCAAACGCGTTTTGCCTCGTTACCAGAGCGAGGAAATAAAAATATTCATTTCCTGAGAGAAAATCGAACCCACAACCTTTCGCGTTTTTAGTCGCACTCTTATGCTCGTGCACCACGACTGACGTATTTTATTTTGTTTATAAAACATTTAGAAATGTAATATTATAAGATAAGTAAAGAAAAGTGAGCAAGTCGTGGCGCAGCGGCAGGAGGTGTGACTGCAAACCGACTGGTTGTGGGTTCGATCCCCACTCGAGGAGATGAAATATTTACTTAAATTTATATTTCCATTTCTTCGCTCTGGTGTCGAGGTTAAG
>DWQW01013617.1:0-10144 GCA_018249695.1 Heliconius erato demophoon | reverse complement strand
TAACCGAATATTATTTTTAGGCTATATAAAGATTGGTTGTTGCCCAAGTCTAGAGATCTAAGGAATTTGCCAAACCAAGTAGGTCTACGGAAAATATTCTATACGTTTGGATTACACGGGGAACTTCCACATAATGCAGCAGATACGATGCATGAAAGTAGAAGCTTATTCTTTTCTGTGCTTGGTGGGGTCCCCGGACTGGATGTATGATATTAATTTCAGCTCGATACCTCCACGTGATCTTGAGATAAATGATTTTGACAGACGACAAACAGACGGACAACAAAGTAATGCTATAAGGATTCTGATTTGTGTTTCGAGGTTCGAAATCATAAAAAAAATGTATGTATGATACATTACATAAGTTTTTTCTTTCTAAGTATATAGTTTAAAAAAAATAGTAATTAATAGATATATTTCCCATATTTCATGAGTAGAAATCTCCGTTGTGGCCAGCTGCCATGACGAAGTTGACAAAATTTTCCGCCAGAAATGTAGGTCGTTTAAACAATAACCCGACTTTGTTTTAACGAACCATTGTGGCTCAGTTATCATATACTCGTATGTAGCTGATAAAATATAGAGTCGAAGGGTTTTTACCACTTTTAGGGTAATTAGTAACTAAAGACCCACGCGCGGCTTCGCCCGCTTAAACTTATTGTTATATTATAACCACATACACGGGCACAAGCATGTGTCTGTAATCGTGACGGAGAAATAATTGAATTTATTAATATTTTCATTTCTTCGGTCGCTTTCGTTGAGTTCTGCTACTCAACTCAAAGCAAAGCGCCCTGTTAAGCATGTAATATGCAAAAAAAGTGACTTATCACGAGGTCCTTTATTCCTACTCAATAAAAACGACATTTTTCGTTCACATATAAATCATATAGAATAAGTATAGAATAAACCAGTCTCCATCAAGATTCGAAATAAAACATGCTGTCGTAATCATTTCTGTAACTTTTAAACTAATAATTATTGGATTATAACCGAGATATTGTAACACATGTGTATACTACTACAGAAATAAATAACCACTTAATTATTTTAACTTCACGCTGTATCCCGCACATAGTAGCGTAGCCAGAGGGAACATGGGAACCTAGCACTAAGACACTCCGATCATGGGATCGGAGTGTCTTAATGGTAAGACACTTCCATTATCCACTTTCCGCTAGATTTTTATACACATAGCGTGTTGAGTGGCAGAACTCAACGCCGCGTTTTACCTCGTTACCAGAGCGAAGAAATGAAAATATTAAATATGATAAAACATATTTACAAGTTAATAGCGAAAGTTTAATTAAAAAAACATGATATTTCAACATTTTCGTTGGTCAAAATCGTTTAACCAGAACAAAACTGCCATTGTTTTATACGTAATAGTATACTATGATAGTGAAGTACTATTGTTTGGTTATTAAAACCATGCTGTATACTGTATACATGATTGTAACACGACTTTTCTTGTTTTTAGTGTTCCGTACCTCAAATGATAGAAACGGAACCTTAATAGAATGCCTTTTGTTTCCTTCTGTCGAAACCATTTATATCGAGATCGTGTGGAGATATCAAGCTGAACTTAATATCAAATATTCTGGTGTACGGCTCCTTAAAGCATAGAAAAATAAAGCTTTTCAGTCAACACAATCAAAAGACACGAGCATTTATGCAACGGTTTTTGCTGCATTTTATATTAAATTCGTCGCGTAATTAAAATCTATAGAGTACTTCCTGCGGGAGGGGTCTTCAGTGGGAGATCTCGGCTTACCTTCGAGGACACAGTTTAAATATAAGGAAAGTCAACTAAAAAAAATCAAATCTCCCGAAATAGGAAAGATGCAGAGACTGTAGTGTTTGGCGCTTAGTTCTCTTTAACTACCCTCTAGAGATAAAGAAAGGAAAAAGAAACAACCCCAATTATTATATAGTCAGATAATTCTAACCATACAATAATGACTAAATTAAAAGAAAACAAAAGATATAATATAAAAACTGGACAAGCGCGAGTCGCCCACTGAGGGTTCCATACAAAAATTGTAGGTCTTGGTCTAGTTTATAAAATAAAGGCTCTTGACAGACAGGCAGATGGACGGACAGCAAAGCGATCTTATAAGGGTTCCTTTTTTCTTTAAAAGGTACGGAACCCTTAAAAATGACCCAATTTTACAAGCAAAAACTAATATAATAGCATGTCATCTTGTAATTTGTTCTTCACTATTGTCTTACGTCCTTCGTTCTGGACATGCACTTGCTCTGATAAATTACCATCCTTCCTGTCATTAGAATGATCTTGACATTTTTTGTTGACATATGAAGGTCACATCTTCAATTTTCTTGGATATTTTTATGATATAAAAAAAGAACCAATTAGCCAAGACACAGTTTCGTAAAACCATAAAAAATAATCAAAACAATTCTAGATAAATCATAATCGTTTTTTATATAAATCATGATCTTTATTTTATTTTGAGGTCGTTGTAGCGCAGCAGTAAAGCATCTGACTGAATCGCGACGATTGTGTGTTTGATTCCTACTCGGAAATGAGTTATTTTTGTTCTATCGTTATGATAGACAAAATGTGGCATTGAGTTCCACTACTCAACTCGCAATATCTCGAGAAATGTGCAGAAAGTAGTGAACAGAGTGTTTTAATACTAGTTTCTTTCTGTATTGTCTGTCCTTCTATATGCGGGATACAGCAGAAATTAAATAAAAAATATTATATAAAAATTAAAAACCGAAAACAGTTTCCTTAAAATTGGGAAGAAGTCACGTATCACATAGATTCGTAAGGAATAACTACTTCACCTAATAATTTAAAAAAAGATATAAGAAAGAAACGAGCCAGTTCAGGTTTTGCGTTAGCGCCATCTTTTGAAGACACTCCCTAGTGTTAGTTAGGTCATTCTAATTTATTAATTAAAAAAATGTATATCTCAATTTAAAAATATTTTTATTGCTCTATATTGGGCTTGTCCACTCTAATATATGGCAGTAAAAATGTTTTAATATTACGCCCCGAAAGTAAATCGAACCAACGTTTGTGAATAATTTTACTATACAGGATATTTTACATTTAAATGAATTGTATTAAAATATATATCTCATTTACAGGGTATAAATACAAATGTTGCTGAAGCTAATCAGTTTCTACGGGAGTACGATCGGGAAGCTTCAGGAATGTGCTACAGGTAACTCAAAATTATATAGTATCCAAATTTATATATGTATGTATATGTATGTATTAACAGATATATATTTTTTAGATAATTTTTTATCTTCACGCTGTATTCAGTATGTAGCCGTGTGAACAGAGAGAACCGCAGAACCTACTGTTAAGACATTCCCCACTTTCCGCTAAATTCTTGAGGTATTGTAGGTGTTGAGAGGCAGAATTCAACGCAACTATGCCGTGTTACCAGAACGAGGAAATAAAAACTTAACTTAGCTTCACGCTGCGGCTGTGTGGCTGTGGCTGATGTCCCTGGTGGGATAATCAGAGAGAACGGAGTGCCAAATGCTACAGTCTCTACATAACTCTTTCGCCTCGTCCACTGTCATCAACCCCTTCATAGATGCCCTCCGGGGGGGTCCTCATGTTTTTTACGCGACCTTCCTTCAGTATCTTTTAAACTTCGTTTTCGAAGATCAACCGAGGTCTCCCTCTACCTCTCTTACGGCTCACTTTTCGATGATAAATCTTTTTTGCCATTCTTTTATCACTCATTCTTTCGATGTGCCCAAACCAGCTGAGCACGTTTTTCTGCATTCTCACCGTCCTCAATGGTACCTGCTATTCTGTGTATCTCTTCATTGCGGATTCTATCAGCTCTCTCTCGATCGAGCTAAGTCTCCGCATATCCTACAAAGAGATCGTATCTCTACAGCATTCACCTTTCTTTCATTCTTCTTCTGTAATATATACGTTTCGCAGTCTCATTAATGCATTTAAGGCACTATTAACCCTATTTCCGGCAGCAATACACCTTTCCGCATCCATCTCGTATCTTCCATCTCTACTGTACATACATCTCAAATCTTGCATTCAGTCCTTTCTTCATTTCTCAAATACCAAAACCTTTGTCTTAATCGCATTCACAGGAAATAAAATATATATATATATATATTTAATTTGCCCGAGTGCTTATCGTAGTCACGACCGTCGCATATCATTAAAATAATATTAAGTCACTTACATATATCGAAGTTGGCAACGTGAATTACATTTCTGTAAATAATTAGTCGCAATTTTTAGCTTAGTTTAAATAGCAGAAGGAGATAAACAAACATCCAAAATACACAAAAATTACGTGTCCGTAGTAAATAATAGTAATAATGTAATAAATGCATATAAGATATAAATATTTTTAAACTTACCTCTTGAATCACTCTGTCTATTGGTAAAAACATCTTTAGCATCCATTGTGTAGTCTTAAATACATATATACGAATAAAGAACTGTGAAACGACTTTGTCCAAAATCAAAATTATTTACTTAATTTCAGAGTAACAATGTCACAATGGAAGTTCGTTACCAACATAACGGAATATAACCGTAGAAGAATGCTTGAGGAACTGGCTCTTAACTCCAAATTTGAGAAGCTTTCTTGGAGGAAGGCGGCTATCTTCGATGGTTCCAGGGTATCAGATCCTCAAGGAAGGAGACAGCTTGCCAGGATAGTTCAGGCCAGTCGAGCTGCTTTAACTGATGAAAAATTTAGTGAAGTAAGAATATATAGTTTTTTGTTTGTAGGTAATGGATAACAACATATAATTTTTTCCAATAAATAAAATAATAAAAAGAGAGAAAATATAACGTCTTACATAAATAAACGTCTTCCTAATTCACATAAAAGCTTAATTTGCGTAATAAAAATATTTAAAAATTACATATAAAAAAACATTACCAATCCTATTTCAGATACAACAACTAATAGCAGAAATGAAAGAAATCTACAATTCTGCCAAAATCTGTCCATACGGACAGAAACCATATGACCCACATGTACCAAGGCTGCCATCCTATCCCACAGAATACCCCGAAACCCGGGGATATCAGTCGTACCAACTGGCAAACCAGCCATACCAGCACTACCAACCATTAGAAAATAACGATTTTCCAAATTACTGTGACATGCAATTAGATCCAGAAATTTCTAGGATTCTAGCCCATTCTAGGATAGAAAGTGAATTGTTGTATGTCTGGAAGAGTTTTAGAGACAAAACTGGCCCCAAACTGAAGAATCGTTTCATGAGATACGTCCAGTTGGCTAATGAAGCTGCTATTAATACTGGTGAGTTTCCGACTTTGGAAATTAGATGAGATAGTTTGGTCTCAAAACTTTTAAACAGATCATCATAGACGTCACTTCTGAAATGCTTCATGCTGTATTCCGCCCACAGCAGTGTACACTTTCCGCCCAATTTTGGAGGCATTACGTGTTGAGTGGCGCAACTCAACGCCGCTTTTTGCCTCGATACCAGAGCGAAAAAATTTCATTTTGAATAAATATTTAATTTCCTTGTATGGGGATCAAACCCACAACCAGTCGCGTTTACAATCTCAAACTTGTGACACTGCGCCACGACTGGCCTCAATTTTTAATGTTAAGTTTAGTAATTAAGTAATATATCACAATTCTTTTTTACAAATACAAAAAATATTTAATAAAGTTACCATTGCTAGAGATAAAGTTTTGATAAAATGATAAAGTATTTTTAAAAATATTATATTTGGAATTATTTCCCCCAAATCCGCAGGATTTAGAGATGCTGGAGACCAGATGCGTGCCTCTTACGAAGATTCTTCATTCAGAACAAGTCTAGAAGAGATTTACAATCACGTGGTACCGCTTTACAAGCAATTATTTACGTATGTGAGAAGAAAACTAATTTTAAGATATGGTGAAAACACCGTGAGGCCTGATGGACCTATTCCTGCTCACTTGTTGGGTACGTATTTTTTTAGTTTGCTGTTATATTGAAGGACTCGCATCATATCCAGTATCTCGCATCGCATATTAGAATCCGAAATGAGTAGAAGTTGGACATGTAACAAAAAAATCTACGTTGGAATAATATGATCATCATCGTATAGTCGACGTATAGTTGATAGTGTTCACATATAGACATATATGTAGTATAGTACGTATACATGGACGTGGTAATTCAATTTTGACTCGGAGGAATAATTTAAATATAAACTATATATAAATTATTTTAAATTTTTAAAAAATCTTTTTTTTTTAATCTTTAATTGAACGGATCTTCAATTTCTGATATGGTAAAACACTAAAAGTTGCCCCACTCATCACCACATATACAACATATACAAAATTGAGGACATTGAGGCCCGAATTTTGTATAAAAAGGAAGAACAGATTGTCCTAACACTAGGTTGTCTACACTTTCTGTAATAAATACAACAATTACTGCCTGTCAAATATCGAACCCACTAACCCACTACCTTCTCCACACATTGCAGGCAACATGTGGGCACAGAACTGGAAATCAATAATGGATCTAGTAATGCCGTTCCCGCAGTCACCTAACATCGACGTCACTTCTGAAATGCTGAGACAGGGATTCACACCGCTAAGGTTTGGAGATGCCTTTTTTATTTTTTAGATAACAAAATTAAATTATTATTTTTTAGATCTTCTTATTATATAGTATTCTCGAATTATCGTGTATCGATTAAGTTGATTTGCGTATTAATAAAATTCAATTTGTACCTCAAAAAAGAGGATTAAATATAACTTTAAGATTTCAGTTTCTTATGTCTAAATGTCTATTTATAAGCCTAGTTTAAGCAGCCAATAAAAGCAAAATACAATTTGCTAATAATAATTTTAGTAAACTAAAAAAAGGTATAGACTACGTGACCCAAGTAAGCTATACTAGTATGCTAAATATGCTAAACACCTAACACTCTCAATTCCAGAATGTTCCAAATGGCAGAAGAGTTCTACACGTCAATGGGTTTGAAGCCGGTACCTCCAGAGTTCTGGCGTGGATCGATGTTGGCTAGGCCTTCGCATTTAAGTGTGCAATGTACGGCCAGCGCTTGGGATTTCTGTAATAGAATTGATTATAGGTAAGAGTGGGTCTAGATTTTTAAAATTTAGAGAAGTTGCGAAAGAGTTGTTTGTTTTTATTTAAAAAAAATATGTGTGTGCGCAAATCTAATAATAAATTATGTAGTAGTAATATAAAAAGTGATTGAAGTTGACTCTTAAAAATTGTTTATTAACTGTTTTAAAAATTGATATTTCGAAATTAAACTATTAAGAAATTCCTGGGAACTTGGGAACCTAGTATTAAGATACTTAGTTCCCATTAAGCCATTTTCGTTTTCCATTTTCCGCCGAATTGGCTCGTTACCTCGAGGTTCGAGGAAATTAAACGATTAAATGTTTCATTTCCTCGAGTTGGAATAGAACTCACATTCTGCCGCGTGTAAACGCGACAAAGTCTCGCGCTCAAGCCCCAACGCCACGACGGTATCAACACTCGCCACAAAAAAAAAAAAAAATTGACATTCACAGGCATAAAATTATGAATAACGTTAAATTTTGATTTTTGAGGCCAGTCGTGGCTCAGCGGCGCGAGTTGTAACTGTAAAACCGACTGGTTGTGGGGTCGATCCCCACTCGAGAAGATGAAATGTTTACTTAAATTTATATTTCCATTTCTTCGCTCTTATGTCGAGGTTAAGCGCGGCGTAGAGTTCTGCCATTCAACACGCAATACCTCCAGAATTCGGCAGAAAGTGGGGAACGGAGTGTCTTAACACTAGGTTCCCTCTGCCTACCTTGCTGTGTGCGGGATACAGCGTGAAGCTGATATTATATAACATTAAAATTTAAAAAATTATATATTCAAATGTATATGTTTTTTAACAACTATTTCAGAATAAAACAATGTACAGAAGTGACTATGCAAGATTTGATTTCCACACATCACGAAATGGCGCATATACAATATTATCTACAATATGCAGAACAACCACAACTCTTCAGAGATGGAGCCAATCCTGGTAAAGAAAAAATAAATGTATAAATATAAAGGTTATCGTGGCGCAGCGACATTTATAAACGCGACGGTCATGGGTTCGTTCCACTCAGGGGAATGAATCATTTTCATATATTCTCTCTGGTAACAACATAAAGCGGGTCGAGTTCCGACACTCACAACACAATCTGCTTACTCTTATTGCCGTAAATTGCGTCACCGCATTTTTTATGGTAGAGTTGTAAAGCGAGCGGAGTTGTAAATTACAAAAATATAAATTACTAATTACAGCAGAAAACTAACCGGTCGCCCCTACTGTCCAGAAATACTCGTGTCATAATCATAAAAATAAATAAATCAGAACAGAAATCAAGAACCTAGTATTAAGACACTCCGTTCCCCACTGAAGTATAATAATCTTCTATTAATGCTATAAATAAAAATCTTGATCTCTATGAATCCAAAAACCAGTGTCTTGAAAAATTTATAGATGGGGAACAGAGCATCTTAATACTACGATCATAATACCATCTGCCTACCCTGCTATGCTTGAAAAAGCCTAAAGATGCAAAAAAATATCTGCGAAATATTCCAAGATTTTTTTATAATGTTCAGATACAATTCTCTTTCTAACAAAGTAACAAGTTTCCATGTATCTCTTTCTAGCATTCCACGAGGCGGTCGCAAACGCGGCGACTCTCTCCGTTTATAATTTACCGCATTTACAGAGAGTGGGGCTTTATCAAAACAAGTGAGTAACTAAGTAGAATGGTTGAAACTTTATTTTAAGCTGCAGGAGAGACTGGATTGTTACATGCACGTATTGAATGGTCCAATGGAGATGTCGCTACTACCGTACACCGGCTCGGAAGGCACTTCTGCTGACAAAAACCGACAACAAACTCAGCAGTTGCTTTTTTCAATAGAGAATTTATAACTTATATATAGGCTGTAACGCAATGGCAAAATAAAACTGTTTGTCGAAATTATGATAAATCAGGATAGACAATAATTTTCATAAAAAAATCAATTAATGTAATTTTCCCGTTCTGGCAAGATAAAGCGCGGTGTTGTCTTCCACCAGCTAATATTAACACATATTGTCGAGAACAGAGTGTCCTGACACTAGGCTCTGTCCTGTGTGTCTACCCGTCCACCCTGCCATGCGGTAACAACCGCAAAAAAAAACTTAAATCCTTTAGTGTCCATAAGCGAACATTTTAAAACCTTAAAGAATATATAGGTGACTTCAAATAATTTGAAACTATCTTGGCGCAGCGGCACTACGTATGGCGGTAAACACGAGGGTGGGTACGACTCCCACTCAGAGGAGTGAATGATTTCCATTTCCTGGTAACAAGACAAAACGCGGCATTGATTTTCTATTTAATTTCAATACGAAGTGGTTCCAAAATTGGGCAGTCCGTGAGTAACGGAGTGTCTTAAAACTTTTCTTTGTCTACTTTCTTTTTCATACGCGGCATACACCGTGATTTTTTTTTCAGGTCCCTTGACCCCTATGAAGTCAGCATGAACTTTTTAATGTCTATGGCGTTAGAAAAAGTTGCGTATTTACCATTTGCGTTTATGGTAGATCAGGTGAGCTACACTTTATTGTATAACTTTATTATGTTACTATAGGACTCAAACACGGGTTCGCTCGCATGAACTTATTTTTTATATTATAGCCATAGGATGCTTTTTAATAAGAAGTATTATCCTATGTCCTTTCTAATACCTCTAAGAATATGTGTACAAAGTGTCATAATAATCAGTTAAGTAATTTTAGCGTGAAAGCGTAACAAACAAACTAAACATTTATAATATTAGTATGACTATTCGAGAAATATAAACCAGTTACTAAATTCGGGAAAGGTAACTTACAGTTTTATTATATTTATTGTATAATTTTATATAAATAGCCTCAATACCAATATGTTATTTTTTATGGTGCTACTCAAAAGCTATAACGCTAAAAACATTTTTTATAAATGAAAGTTACGAATAAGAACTGTAAAAAAGTCACAAACTAAAGATCGGAGACATTTAAGTGTACCTAAAAATGTATTGTATATTTGTAATAATTTTCCTTTTTTTAATTTTAATAGTGGCGTTGGTCGGTTTT
>DWQW01013616.1:0-10144 GCA_018249695.1 Heliconius erato demophoon | reverse complement strand
TACCCGAAGCTCCTTATGGATTGAAAGTACTAGACAAATCTGGAAGGACCGTTCAACTTTCTTGGGCCGCCCCTTATGATGGAAATTCACCAATCAAGAAGTTCCTTATTGAATACAAGCGTGCCAAGGGCAATTGGGAAAAGGATATTGACAGGTAATTGTGTAACAAGAATGATCATTGTACGTTCAAGAAAAAGTATTCTTTTCCATCATTTTTATTTTTGTTTCCAGAGTTCTCGTACCAGGTGACACGACTGAAGCGGGAGTATTTAGCTTGAAACCGGCTACCGCTTACCATATCAGGATTGTTGCTGAAAATGAACTAGGAACCTCCGAGCCATCTGAAACTGTCACAATAATTACTGCCGAAGAAGCGCCCACTGGAATGCCACAAGACGTTAAAGTTGATGCTGTCGATAAACACACTCTTCGTGTCACATGGAAACCACCTCAACCTCATGACTGGAATGGCGAACTTCAGGGGTAAGTTATATTAACTATATAACCCCACTTTTACAACATTTAAAAATGTTATTTTAGTAATCTGGGATATTGAACATTTACTTATCTATTGATTACAGATACTATGTTGGATATAAACTGGCCTCTAGCAATAAATCTTTCGTATTTGAAACTGTTGACATCTCAAAGGAATCCGGAAAGGAACACCATCTTGACATTTTTAACCTGAAGTAAGCCTAACAATAATTAACATGAACTCATCCCAACTCCTTTCTTAGTCTCTGTGATCTAACAAAATGGTGTTTTTTCAGGACTTACACCCAATACACGATCGTAGTACAGGCTTTCAACAAAATGGGTTCCGGTCCGATATCTTCCGAAGTTCGTGCCTATACCGCAGAAGGAGCCCCTTCAGCCCCTCCTCAAGACGTGCTCTGTACCACTCTCACCGCACAAACTATTCGTGTTTCATGGGTTTCACCACCTCTTGCGGCTGCTAATGGACTGATTAAGGCATACAAAGTAGTATATGGCCCCAGTGAAACGTGGTATGGTAAGTCACGTTTTGCTTAAAAGGAGATAAATTGAAATATCACCCACATCAAGAATAATGAGAAGTCATACTATCCTTATATAAGTCGTTTTTATATAGTGAAAGCTATTCATATGAAAAGCTATTACTATATAAAAACCATAATATTTTAATACAATTTTTCTATATCTATTTAATATCTCCTAATTAAAGTAATCGATATTAAATTATTAGGGGTAAACAAAATATTGTATAATTACTTTATTATTATACAATGTGTAAAGTTAAATTAAAACACTTAAACTTTTTTTGGAATTTTACTAGTAAAAAATATGTTACCAAAAACATTTATAATGTTAAATAGAAGGGTAATATTATATAATACACAGAATATAATAAATAAAAAATAATAATTTGATATATATTTCAGATGAAAAGACCAAGGACACTAAAATCACTGCCAGCAGCGAAACTATTCTCCACGGACTTAAGAAATTCACTAACTATTCAATGGAAGTTCTTGCGACTACTAACGGAGGAGATGGCGTCCGATCTGCACCTATCCACTGCCAGACTGAACAAGATGGTAATTATATTTTTAACTTCGCGCTAAATCGACTCTCCGTTCTCTACTTACCGTCCAATCTTGCGTGTTAAATGGCGGATCTCAATGCCGAGTTTCGCCATAAAGTTATCATGTTATTTTTTTTCTAGCTTCACGTTGCATTGCCCACAAAGCGGTATAGGCACTTCCGTTTCCCAATTTCCGCCGAATTCTGAAGGCATTACGTGTGGGATCGCGGAACTCAACGATCCGCTTTACCTCGTTACCAAAGGGGAAAATATCAAATATTTTATTTCCTCGAATCAAATCGGGAATCGAACCCACAACCTGTCGCAGGCAGCAAAAATAATAGTGTTCAGACAAGAATAACTGACATGTTATTTACTTTGAACGTATCCATAACCTTAGGATATTAAGAATATTTTGTAGAATTTTATTTACTTAAATTTTTTTACAGGGAAAATTATTATTTTTTATTCATTTGAATTTTATAATTATTATAGAGTAAAAAAAATATAGATTAGAGTAAAACTAGAAATAAATTAGTTATTTTTTTATGTTCCAACAGTACCTGAAGCCCCTCGTGCTGTAAAAGCCCTAGTTATGGGAGCAGATTCGATTCTCGTATCATGGAGACCACCAGCGCAGCCTAACGGTGTCGTTACTCACTACAACGTATATACGCAAGCCCAAAATGCTGAACCTCACCCGAATAAGGTAAGGTGCACAGTCCAACTTTTGATAGTTTGTGTGTCGAGTGGTGGAACACAATGCCATACATTAAATAATATAAGTACCTTACATCAATTTATTAGAGAGATACAAAAGAAAGAGTATAAGCTACAAAAGCACCAAACGAAAGTACTGATATAGATGAAGCGTGAAAGGTCAGAGATTGAAAGAGATGAAAGGTTAACGAAAAACTTCAAGGAAAACACGAAGCTTTTCAGGCGAGGCTGCTTGCTAACCTATAGAATGAAAGGGGTGATTTCAAAGGACGGTGGTATTTTAACAAAACTACCACAGACTTTGCAGCAATGAGCGGAATTTTACTTTCACTTTGTTTAGCTTGGGTAGTAAAGTTCATACTAAAATATTGGTGAAAAGGATGCAAGAGAGATCCGAAAGACTGTTGTGGGAGGCCAAAGAAACTTTAGACCTGGAAGCGGTTGTATGGATCAGATCTTTTCCCTCCGCATGATCACGGAAAAATTCATGGCCGTTAACCAAGTTTTCTGTGCTTTCGTATGCTAAAAATTATGATTATGTTAAGCGTATTTACTGTACTCGTATTTTATTACAATGGTGGTTGTAGGTACCCGCTTCTCAAACAAGCTACTCCGCTACAGACCTGAAAGCCGGCCGTTATGACTTCTGGGTGACTGCTTCCACTATCATCGGAGAAGGACAACCCTCAGCTACCGCCTCCTGTAGCCCAAGTGACAAAGGTAATTTTAATTACTTGTGCAGAATAGTTTTATTTTTACTTTAACACAAAACTAATATTTATATATATAGGTCTATACACCCTTGCCGATTTATTAATCTAAACTTACAAATATTTTTAAAAACTATATATTGTTACACAACAAGAATAATAATCATATTAATTAATATAATATAAATTATAAAACTAGAGAAAATAGTCATAACTGAAAAATATACGTAATTTAAATAATTTTTTATAATTATTTATGCAAATATTAGATAGGACACATCCTATGTTATAATTTCAAATATCTAATAAAATAAATAATTAGAAAATTAAAATATATTTACAGTGCCCGCAAAGATTGCTTCCTTTGATGAATCATTCACTGCTACCTACAAAGAAGATGTGAAATTGCCCTGTCTCGCCGTTGGTGTTCCCCCACCTAATATTATTTGGAAGGTATATCATCCTGCCTGTATTTCTTATTTTTTTTACTTTTAACTAAAGGCAGAGGCAGAAACGACCCCAATTCTTTATTTTTTCTTTGTTTAGCTTCGTGCTCTATCCTACAGATAGCAGGATAGGCAGAGGGAACCTGGCAACTTAGTGTTATGACACTTATTTTAGACACTTTCATTCCCACTTTCTGCCGAATTCTTGAGACATGAATTGGCTTTGGCTTGCTACCAGCCAGACCAAGGAAATTAAAATATTAAATATTTCTAAAATAATAATAATTATTACTAGTGGAAATTAAATCCGTTGGATGTTGATGACGATGATTCGTTATGCTTTTTTGAGTTACTGAAAATACACAATGTTTTTGTTTCATAATTAAAGTAAATACATAAGTTAATAATATTAATTTTAACTATTTAATATTTTAACTATTTAAGATTTGAGATTTTTTAATTTGACATTATAATTATTATGCTCTTGTGAACTTAGAGGATAGTTAAAAGAAGATATTTCGATCATTGTGAATTTGTGACTAGATTATAGAAAGAAAGAAGAAAGCATGGCACGATTATAAAGCCACAAGTAAGGATAAAAGTATGAGATATTGGTTATCGCCTTTGGACTAATCCCGTACCATTATTTTACATACATATACATACATATATTGCGTGCTATCGTTGAGATTTTAAATCAATATTATATTTCCTTTAGGTAAAAAGCCAGCCTCTAGAAGCGTCGGAACGCGTACGTCAACTGCCCGAAGGCTCTCTCCAGATCGCGGGTGTAGCGAGAGAAGACGCCGGCGAATACTCCTGCCATGTTGACAACCAGTTTGGAACTGATACTGTTACTCATACACTGTCTGTGTTGGGTGAGATTTTTTGTTTATTTATTTTTTGTACAGTACAGACTCGTGGTCCTCACCTTTTGGTAGGTATTACATTTTTATCCTTTAATAATGTATTATTATATATAGTATCTATAAGAGTCCAATCATTTCTTTAAGTTGCCTATAAGTATATAACCTAAAACCACATTATTAATTTAAATTAACTATACTTCAATCTATTGTTGCTACTAATTAATTACCGAATTCTTGATTGGGTCTTATTTTGTTATTACGTATTTTGCCTTCATCCTTTTTGCCGCATCTCTGTATAGTTAGAGAAAACCTACACTACTCTGTTTCATTTCCTCGAGAGGGGATAGAACCCACAACCTGTCGCGTTTACAGTCAGTCATACACTTGTGCCTAGCTAGCCTCTTTAGCTGGCCTCCAAATTAATAAATATTTGTTTATTATCATTATAAATAATTATAATATTCGTTATAGCGCCTCCATTCCCTCCTCAACTGAACATCGCGTCATCCTCCGTGTCCTCGCTCACGCTCCGCCTGAAGCCCTCTGTCGATGCGGAACAGTCGCCTGCCGCCGGCTACACCATACATTACAAACAGGAATTTGGAGACTGGGAAACTGTTCAGGTAAATTATAATCATTAAATATTAAATTGTACTCCCCTTTTTATCAATTATGTTCAAAATTTGACGTTAGACATTGAAATTTGACGACGGATAACTTGACCTCCATTGTCCACTTATAAAGAAGTGTTTTGCGGCTTATCACTTTGTCTAACCAAACAAGAAAAGCAGTAACATAAAATTAAAATTAAATCAGCTTCACGCTGTATCCTTAATAATATAGAATTTAATAACAATAAACGCGTTTGTATATTTTCAGATTCCAAGCAACACTGATACATACACTCTTGAAAACTTGTTCTGTGGGTCGAGATATCAACTCTACGTCACCGCTTACAATGGGTGAGCGTCTTATAATTTAAATTTCAAACATCTTTTGGTAGGGGAGCCGAAGCGGAGACTTCCGAATTTACTAAACCGCGGCAGGTTAATATACTGGGGGATTCCTTATACTCGTTTAAGTAAACCCAAAGTTCCCACCAAATATGAACCCCATACATATGGCCGCCCGTCTAGGATAAAGGGTCAGTAAAACAAATATTGATCATCTGAAACTCTTGAGCACGTCAGATTAATGTATAGTGAGTTAGTTACATGCTAAATCATGTATATTCCATTAATCTGACAATTTGAGAGAGACGTAAGGAAGGAAGGGAGGGCTACAAAGTTTAAAAAAGAACGTTATTTCGACATGCTCGAGCGTGGTTAATTTATGTATTTTGTATTTTGAAGGTAATCATTAAAGGATTACAAAAATATATAATCTGACAAATTCCACTAGTAATAAAAATTGATCGATAAAGTATAATGCATCTACGGTTGCATATATTTCGATCTCTGTATTTCTATTTATCTGTCACTCTTTCTCTATCTTTTAATCTCTCACTCATCGATGAAGATGATAATTTTAAAAAAACAAAAAAAATAATATAATTATTTCCTTATAAATACTATTTATTCTCCTTTAAACATCCACTCTTTTATTTACATACACCTTTATTTCTTTAGCTTTTTAACTGATTACGATCAATGATTTTAAAAAAACTCTATATTAAGCAATTCCTTTCAGGTTATGATATAGCACGTCTAGGTTCAACCATATATATATTAATCTGATGCGCTTATGTATTTCAAAGTGACAAAATAGTTTTTGTTCATTCTAACAATGGCTGCGAGTTTACGAACCATCCAAATCGTGAGATTATTGTATATTATAGACTTCAATCTGTACATGTGTTTACAGTATCGGCACTGGCGAAGCTTCAGACGTGGTCATCGCCCGCACCCGTGGCTCCAAGCCTCCGGTCCCGCGCGCGGCCGACTTCATCGAAGTTGGTTCCTCATCCGTCACTTTACACCTCAAGCAATGGCTGGACGGCGGCTGCCCTATGAGCCACTTTGTCGTTGAAAACAAGAAGAAGTATGTATACAAAAAATGTTCTGAATTATTATTCTATTAAGGTATCATCTAAACGAATATTTTTATAATAACAATGTTAATACCATCAAGCTGAAGATTTTATTTGGTTAAACACGTTAATCTCAGGAAGAACTTTAGAACTTTTTTTACAATTAAGAAGAACTTTTTAATTGTAAAAAAATTATATACCAGATACGTAATTTACCGAGGAAAGCTTATATTATGTAACGTTAATTGTTTCGATATTAATAATGTCTAATAATCTGTATAATATGTTAAATATAATTAATTTACTTCCAAATTACATTAAATGTATGTTTTTTTTATATATTTCTTTATTTATATTGTGTTGTAAATTGATTAACTACTTTTTATTAAGAACGCATTTTGAAAATAAAATATTACTTACTTTTGTAGGGGAGCTGCGGAATGGAACCAAATCTCTAATGCTGTTAAACCTGGTGGAAACTTTGTCGTACTTGGTGGGTATTTATTTTTAAATAATTATTTACTATAAATATACATTGAAGCCATTTGAACAATACTGTGAACGAGAAGACAAACTACGGCGTTAAATTCCATCATTCACGCAACGTTTCAAATTCGAGCGGAACGTGGAGAACGAAGTATTTTGTCTCTAGGTTCTCTCTGCTTGTGCAGGCTCCATGCTATACGCAGGATACAATGTGAAGCTGAAAATAAAATTATCAAGTATTAAGATACTAAAGGCCGTCGTGGCGCAGTTAAGCTGCAGGTCTGGCAATGACTGTAAACGCATGTGGGTGCGATTTCCGCTCAGGGAAATAAATGATAATTTATTAATAATTTAATATCTTCTTTATGGTAACAAGGTAAATCTCTTTGCGCAATGTTGATTTCCGCCACCCAACGAACGATGCTTCGAAAACTCTGCGAAAAATTAAGAACGCGGTATCTTAACACTAGATTTCCTCTGCCTACCCTGCTGTATGCGGGATGCCGCGAAATTAAAATAACAAAAAAATATAAATCATCACATATTTTGGTCTTTTCTTTGTTCCTGAGTAAAATTATATATTATAGACTTGGACCCTGCCACCTGGTACGTCTTGAGGATCACCGCTCACAACAACGCTGGATTTAACGTCGCTGAATACGAATTCGCCACCCTTACTATGACTGGAGGTACGTTTAAGTTCAAGGGTTTCTTCTTTTAGATCAAATAATAAATTTAATTGTCTTTTTTTTTGTGTTTATTACAATTACAATAAATCAATTAAAAAGTTTGAGACAAAATTTTACGTTGAATTCGATGAATAAAAACACGCAATATTTTGAAAATTGGGCGGTACGTGAGGAACGGAGTATCTTCACACTAGGTTCTCTCTCCCTACCCAGCTATTTGCAGAATACAGTGTGAAGCTAAAAAAAAAAGAAGGTACCTGAAATGCATTGCCTCATTACATCACTCTAAAACTGTAATATAAATCGTAATTTCCGTGTAATAATTGAAGGCTCGCATTTCAGGTACCATCGCCCCCGCGCGCGAGGTCGGCGACGGAGCGCTCACGCCCGAACAAACGCTCAAGATCATTCTGTCCCACTTGAATCTGATCGTCCCTGTCGTAGCCGCCATTTTGGTTATAATCATCGCGATTGTAGTCGTGTGCGTAGTTCGTGGAGCTCGGGATCAGCACCATAAAGGTATATGAGCCATCTAGGTTATATTATTTGTAACGTGTCGTACAGGAACCATTGCCCCGTTGCCTGGAAACGCGGAGGGAGATAAGGAGCTTCCGCCATGGGTGAGGGCGTGGCTTGAGCCGGAAGTCTTAGTGCCGATCTTGGCCACCATTGTGGTGTTCATAGTTGGCATGGTTGTCATCTGCCTGACACTCGCTCGCCGCAACACCCCCCACCGCCTGCGAGGTCAGAAGGACGCGTACTGTATGTATAGCATGACCGCTTTCTTTATTATTTTATTGTAACATTTACTATTTACCAAAATTTTACTATTAGCCAAATAGGTCATTTTAATAAAAGTAATAGATATCATACTTATTTATTGATTATACAGCCAGTTAGGTTTCTTTTTTAATAACGCTAACCTAATAGCAATTGGAATTTCTCCATTATTTTGATATTATGCATTGGGAAATTTTCGCCCTCCAAATAAATTAGTCATCTATTTTGGAAAAAATATATAGGTACTTCAATCAGGTAACAACAAAAAATTTTACATATATATTTTTTAACCCATTTGACATTTTAATGTATCTAGAAAAGCTTATTCGTATTTTATACCATTGAATGGCGATAGAGCTTAATTTAATTTAATGTCTACTTATTTTCCGCATACGCATCATTTAGGTGTACCCATTATAAGCATGTAAACAATACGTCCTGTACATGCATCATTTTCATATTTTTTTTATGTTGTTGCTAGTAACCCTATACCATATCATTATTTGAATCATTACTTTATACTGTTGGTGCATAATAAAAGTTAAGCATTGATCATAAGCACTTATATACCTATCAAATGTTATCCATTCCTAAATATTTACACGAAACTATTTTTAAAATAAATTACAAATCTTATAATATTATATTAACATTGTATCTGTATCTTGTATCTGTTTTATTTTTAAGTTGGTGTAGTAAATTATTAAATAAATAAATAAATAAAATAAAAACGTGTTCATATCGATGACATTATGCAATTGTACACAAAACTTACTATTAAACTTATATTCATGACAATTTAAAATGTTTCTCAATTACTTACATTACAAAAAAGAACAAAACTTAAAAAGGAGTAAAAAAAAAAGTATTTTTTATAACTGTATCATAATGCAACTCCCTATATTCATTCTTTATTTAACTTTAAAGAATATAAAGATCAGTTGAACTACTGTAAAAATAAAATTTTAAGAATGCCTAGCTCATCTAACGCCTTTTAAAATACTAACAAATCTATAAATGAATACCAATAAATGAAGTGTTTTAATATGATGTAGATGACGCTGTGTACAACACGTCCGGAGCCCCGATGGGCGGCGCGGGCGGCACCCTGGACAAGCGCGGCGGCCTGCGCGACGAGCTCGGCTACATCGCGCCCCCCAACCGCAAGCTGCCCCCCGTGCCCGGCTCCAACTACAACACCTGCGACCGCGTCAAGCGACAGGCCGTTATCAGTGAGTGTATTTCTATAATGTGCAATAACTATTTTTTTTTATTTATTCCGCATATAGAAGAATAGACAGAAGAAATATTTTGTATATATGTATATATTGCATTTTTTTTCAAAATCTTATCTTATAATTACTCGTCATTTAAATAAAAACACCACTGATACTGACCCATATTCATTATAACCCACTCATACTTTTATTGATTGAGCCACTTAGACACATAATTAAGTGGATTATTATACAAGAATATCATAAAATCAAAAATCGGACGAAAATACTAATAGTTTTTAAATATGTACCGAAATACTTCATAAATATATGATATTAGTAGAATTATTAAAAAAAAGAAACATATTTCATCTGATTTCTTCTAAGTTTGATAATGAAAGTTTACGTTTTATACAATAATTGCCGTACTTATTCATTTTTTTATTTCTATATCTCTTATTGGTTTTAAAAAATCAGTTAATAGACAAATAGCTGTGAACTGTGTTTATTTTGTAATTGGGTTATATTACTTAGTCGTATAAAACTTCAACACCTAAGGTAAATGTATTCACTTTATTACGATATGTAAAAGTAGATTAGCTGTCCTAATTTTTAATATACTCGTAGTGCA
>DWQW01013615.1:0-10144 GCA_018249695.1 Heliconius erato demophoon | reverse complement strand
GTCGCGTTGTTGCTTTCAAATTCATTTAGTATTGTGTTTTGTTATTTAAATACGTCCATTTACATTTCACCCCGTCCTCCCCTCGGTTTTTATTTCGATTTAAACTGCGATTTATGCTTTCTTCGATTCGAATTATAATATTTGTTTTTTATTTTTTTAAATATCTTCTTATCAATGTTTATTAATGTGTAAACGACACGGTTGTGAGTTCGATCCCTGTTTGATCAATTCGGTTGGTAAGATTAAGGGTTGTCTTCTTCATTCTGTTTCAATATTATTTAGTACAAGTTAAATTAAGATATCTGAAAATTGTAAGTAAAACGTGAAATAAGTCCATATTTCGCAATAGGTAAAAGTGAAGTGAACCACAAAATCTGCCTCCAAACTGATATAATTTACATATATGTTATTACTACTACTACTACTAACTTCACGCTTTACCCCTAGCGGGGTAGTCAGAGAGGACGGAGCGCCAAACACTACGGTCTCTACATACCTCGTCCTCGCCTCGCCTCGTCCACTGTCATCAACCTCTTCATACATGCCCTCCGGGGGGACCTTATACTTTTTACGTGACCTTCTTCCAGTATCTTTGATACTGTGTTTTCGAAGTCAACCGAGGTCTCCATCTACCTCTCTTACCGCTCACTTTTCCATCATAAATCTTTTTTGCCATTCTTTCATCATTCATTCGTTCGACGTGCCCAAACCAGCTGAGCACGTTCTTCTTCATTCTCACCGTGACATCCTCGCTAGTACCTGCCATTCTGTGTACCTCTTCATTGCGGATTCGATCAGCTAAGCTGACTCCGCATATCCTACGAAGAGATCGCGCCTCCACAGCATTCACCTTTCTTTCATTCTTCTTCTGTAATACCCAGGTTTCGCTGCCGTATAACAGCGTCGGTACCAAAATTGCATTGTATACGGCCAAACACGCAGCTGTGCTGACGTTTCGCCGTCTCATCAATGCGGCTAAGGCTCCGTTAACCCTGTTACCGGCAGCAATACGCCTTTCCACATCCGTCTCGTATCTTCCATCTCTACTGAACATACTTCTCAAGTATTACCACTTCATTCACTTGTTCTAATATCTTACCATTTACACTGATCTTGCATTCCGTCCTCTCTTCATCTCTTTCAAAAATCAGCACCTTTGTCTTATTATTCAGTTATTATTCAGTTTTATATTTTTTTCATACGTAATTACAGCAAGGTACGCAGACGTAGTGCTAAGACATTATATTTTCTATTTTCTATTTTCACTTTTTGAGATATTCCATGTTAAACTTCAAAACCAACTATAATCACTATCCCAAACGACCTCGAATAATCCTACTAATATAATAAATCCGAAAATTTGTGAGTATGTATGTATGGATGTTTGTTACTCTTTCACGCGAATACTACAGAACCGATTACGATGAAATTTGGTATGTAGGTAGCTGAAGACTCAGAATAACATATAGGCTACTTTTTATCACGGAGTTCCCGCAGGATTGATTCCTAATTGAAAATAGATACATTTATCGCTTCTGAAAACTGAATGCATCATCTCAGGGTCAAATCTTAAAGGTAGCAGACCTACATTTGGTCACGCCATGTTTTTCTCATGGGCAGCTCTACATGGCTTGCTCACGTGTTTCCAAAGCGAAAAATCTGCATGTTTATGCTGAAGGAAAAAATCGTTAAATAAAGTTTATAGGAGCATACTGCAGTAGCTACCAATAGACCTATGATTAGAGCTTTACAATACTAAGTTACCACATTTCTTATGTTGATAATATTGTTACGTTATCATAAGGTTTCCACGCGGACGAAGTCGCGGGCGGCCTCTAGTATGTACATTAAATATAAAAGTATTCATATAAGTACAAAAGTAATTTAAAATAAGGAAAGAATATAAAGAGAAGAAAGAATAGAAATAAGGTTAAAGGCACTCAACGCCGTAAGTAGGTACGTAATGTCATTACATCGTAAACATCTCAGCGATCAAAAGTGTGCCAAAAAAAAACAAAACCCAACACTTGGTAGGGCTCATCGAGCGTTGTCCTCGGGTCAGGCACGCTGTGAAGTGGCCGTCGAGTGGGTACGTAGTAGATATGGTGATAGTGGGCTATCGATCATTTTCTGTTTTTTTTTTAAATATTTTGTCTCGTAAGTTCGTTTAAAAACCTTATTACACAGTTGAGGCCGGTTGTGGCACAAACGTGACTGTACACTCGAAAAGTTGTGGGTTCGATTCCCTTCACTCGAGGAAATGAAATATTTAATATTTTCATTTCTTCGATCTCGGGTCAAAGCAAAGGACGGCGTAAAGTAGGAAACGGAAGAGTCGTGATGGATGACTTAGCACTAAGTTCCCAGGTTCCTCTTGCTTAACCTGCTATGTGCGAAATACAGCGTGAAGCTAACAAGCATGCCCAGTATTATAACTATCGAAGTGTATAACGTCTGACTGTATATTAGCAATTTTGTCTATTTATGAATTGATACGGATAAGTATTATTAATTTTTGCTTATTTTTTTTCAAAGGAATAGTTTGTAAAATTTGAGTGGAGTGCTTGTATTCATAGCCAAATAAAATTAAAACCGACTTCAAACATTAATCTATAAAAAATAAATTTACTGAGCACAAAATGAAATGAATTTTGATTTAATTAAGCAAAAATAATTAAATGCTATTTACAACAACCTTACTGCAATGTATCAAATTACTAAACTTCTTTGATTTACTTTGCACCGATTTCAAAATTGTAATGACTTTTAAAAGTCAGTTAAAAAGATGTAATACATTACATTCCATTCACTAATATGTTCTATAATATAAATAATATTTACTCGTTTAAATCAATTATTAATACTGATATATAACAATTTGATTATTAATTAATAGTACCCTACAACTTTATTATCAAAAACAAAAGTTTATGGACGTTGCCTGAACAAACATTTTAATTATATTATACTAATATTATAATGTTTTAGTTTAAAAGGTTAAATATTTTTGGGAAAATATAAACAAAAAGGAATAACGTTTAGTTGTAAAATAGTACGTCTACCTATATATATATTTAATGAATGTATATACGTCAAGATAAGAAGTTACTTGTTTAGTTTTCCTTCATTTCTGTTTTATTTTATAAACTTTCTTTTAAAAATATAATAAAATAACTGACTTATGTTATTATGAAATTTACAAATTTTGTTACAATATCGATGTTGTTACATCGATATTGTAACAAAACCGTTGACCATCCTATCGATATATTTTTCCACAGCTCTTTTTTATAGGACTATCTTTAGAGAGCACTCTTTAGATTTGCTGACGGTAGGTAAGCAGGAGCTTGAAAAAAATATTCTGCTTCGAGTAAGTTTATTTTTACAATTACCAGTCTACCGGAAAAGAAAATTATAATTTAGAAAAAATAGAAAAAAAAATCTACAAACTTGTAGAATATACATTTGAGGTCAGTCATGAGATGTGACTGTCAAACCGACTGGTTGTGTGTTCGATCCCCACTCGAGGAGATGAAATATTTACTTAAATTTATATTTCCATTTTCTTTGCTCTGGTATCGGGGTTAAGCGCGGCGTTGAGTTCGCGATGTGTCGATGCGAATGCGAATTCTGCAGAAAGTGGGTAACGAAGTGTCTTAGCACTAGGTTCCCTCTGCCTACCCTGCTGTGTGCGGGATACAGAAGAAGAAGCTGATTTTATATACGTGAAGCTGATTTTATATATATTTGAAGAGATATAATTGTGGAATTATGTAAACTAGAGAACCAAATAATGCGTATAATAAATAATACGCGTCGGCGTTGCCATAGTAACGTGTATGCCACTTTATAAACATTAAAGTGTAAATATTGTCAAATGTACTAAATATGTAATAATATGTAAATTTAAGATACTATTCATGAAAATTTGAATTAACATCAGTACTGAAATATATTTTTGATATCAACCATACATTCAAACTTTCAAAATCTAAATAACACCAAAAATTAAGAACGATCAACAATCAAAAAGAAAACAACCACAGCAGAATTGGCCAACCAATGTCAAATAATACTTTGCAATTCGCATTGGCAATGGAATCTTATTAAAACTTGTCGCGTGTACATCGTTTGTTTGTCTCTATTCGTACCCTGGACCAGAAATTGCCTCAAAGTCCGCAATCCCCCGCGGATGAAACTTAAAAGTTGGATACTACAAAAATGTTTCTTTCTTTCTTTTTTTTGTTGACTTTGTAAGTTTCGTAAGTTTAGTGTACGTGTCGTTCTCGCATTATAAAGTTTAAATTTAGGTTTGTGTTATACAACTTTACCTCAGGGTAGGAAGGTATATGTATCGAGTGACAAAATTTTTGAATCGATTTTATATTACAACATATAAAAACTAAGTTAAAAAATATTATATGCTAAATGAATATAATAAAATACCATAAAAAATGTTATAAAAATGTTTGAATAATACACTATTGGAGCTCACTCAGTAAAATGGGAATGTTTAAAATACGTTTAAGAGAGCAATTGTTGATTGCTCGCCGACTGTTTTATATACATTTATATGGGACTTCGAACACTTTTTGTATAGTCAATTTATAAATTGATAGTACAAAAATGCTAGTAATGCTAGACATTGAACGGTAGGCAGAGAAAAAATATTGTCAAGATACTCCGTCTCTGCATTTCGCCCGAATTTAAGACATTGCCATTGAGTGGCGGCACCTAGCGCTGTGATTTATCCTATCGTCTTACTAACAGAGCTTAGAAATATCTTAATTATTTGCTTTCAGTCGGTGCACTTACCAGGTATTGTCCCAATTCGCCAATGGTCTTACGTACTTATCGGAATCAAATATAATTTATAAGTATATTTTTTGTAGTAATTATAGATAATTAGTAAAGGAAAAGTAAAATACTCTTTAATGTACACCAAATAATGATATACCTAACAATCAGCTAGATGTCAGATCACTAGAAACTATATTAAAAAACTAAATTTTAAGAATAATTTTATTGAAATAATATTCTTTAAGAAAACTGCTTATAAGTAAAAAGAAACCCATGTCATAACTCAATATTTTTACGTTAGTTCTCCTGAGGTGGTTATGGCATCCCTATTTTCCACTAAACTGCGAAACGGATCATATCAGAGTAATAGCTTGTGTAGTAAATGATTTATAAAAATGTAGTCAGACCCTAGTGGAAATAACCACAGATAGTGGTATTTTACTACGTTTTAACTTATGGATTTTTTAATAGATTTTATTTTTTTATGTTCTAGATGTGTTGCAAATGATGTTTATAATTTTCAATTACGCTTTAAGGCCGTCGTCGTGCAACAATTGTAGGTTCAATCCCCATTTGGGGAGATCGGCAATACTTACAATCGTGTACTATTTATCAATAATTAATATTTTCATTTCCTAGCTCTGGTAGCAAAACAAAGTGCGTCGTTGAGTTACGTCACTCAACACGAAATATCACAAAAATTTAGCGAAAAGTGAGCAATGAATTATTTTAAAAGTAGGTTCCCTCTGGTTACCTTGCTAAGTGCGAGTTACAATGTGAAGCTAAAAAAAAATGTTTATAATATATTATTTATTTTGCAATCAAGATATACTTATTTAGGGCAAATCAATATTTTTTCCCACTGTCACAATACCTCCACACCTTAAGAAAGCACAGCTAACAAATCACACCTACAACTTACGTTAGCCAGTGAAAAAAAAAAAAAACTCCTCAATCCACTTTTAATACACGCCAGATAACCAACCCGTTATAGATGAGTTCGGTTAGATGATACTGTAATTGAATGGGGCCACCGCCTGCGGGAACGATGGAAATTGATAAAGTTTTACACCGAAAATTCCAAAATTCACTCACTAGTCGACACGACGTGTACCTACTTGCTTGCAAACTTTCGACTTTGAAACTGGAAGATCAATTTTAATTATGTAACATAACTAACTATCTGGTCTGGCCTGGTTTATTTTATAGACTGAGGCTATGGTTCGAAATAAAATTATTGAGAAGTGACTGAAACTTCGCTCGGGCCTTTTTCTATCCAATCGGTAAAGTGAGGCAAGTATGAAATGAGCGGAAAGTACAGTCCACGAGGTCTAATCTTGTGTGAATGTTCATATACCTCGTAGTGACGACGGCAGTCAGTGCAGAGCATCGTTTTGCTCTTCCTAAACCGCTTTGTACTATTTTTGACAACCAGCAGTACTTGTACAGACAGCAGCGTCACATATTTATTTCTTAATATTTTATTTAGATGTTCCCTAATATGGCCGCACTTTCAAGTTAGTAAGTACGCATACAGTCTTAACTACATATTAGACTATTAATCTGCAAAATTTCAGCTTTGCTAAAATTTTCTCAGTCTATAAGTTAACGTCGCTAACGTTTATAAGTAAAAGATCGTGCAATCGGGAAAATATAATATAATAAATCAAAATTTATAATGATAGGTTTCGATTTATTATATTATATTTATTATATTATATTTATTATAATATGGTACAAGTCTTTCAGTATATCATATTTATTAGTACAATAGTACTTAAGAGTTTAACTGGACCGCTGTCTTCCGTCTGCTACCTATTAAATATATAAAACTACAGTTGCGACATTCGGGCCGTCCATACATAAACTACTCTGAATCAATGTGATATTAAAAATATGTTGATTGTATTATTCATAATTAGCTATGCTATTATGTGTATTGCCATGCATATTATTATTATTATTAAAAATCTAAACAAAATTATAATTATTTATTTTACTACATCGTACCCAAGATACATACTGTAACACGGTGTAGAAGAATTGGTGTTTCTTTCTGGTTCTACTTTGAATGATCACTCACATAAATGCCAAGCTCAGCTTAAACCTTGTGAACTGTACAAAGCTTTGTCTTACAAAGCGGTGTAATAAAATAATGTAAATACTCCGAGTGGGAATCGAACCAAATTTCATCGTGTTTTGAGGCTTTCTACTACATCATAATTGAGTCTTATTACCAAATAGCTTTTCTATATACATATTTTTATGCAAATTATTAATTACGCCAATATTAAACCGACTTCCAGAGAGCTATACACTTTTTATTGTTAGACACTAACAAAGACAATTACTCAATAAAAGTTTTAATTTTTGCACGCCATTCAGCATTTCCTAATTAATCCATAATGTAGTAAAAGCAAAGTTTTCTACCGGTCCAATTTAATACGCTGACTGGTTAATATTTGAGGTGAACGAATAATATTATATTGAACGATGAGATTGAAAACGAGATTTTGTGTTAGCTTCTATTTTAATTAACTTACTACAGCTTTTATGGGTTTTATCTTGCCTTTTTGTGTTTTAGCTTATAAGCTACTGCATAATATCATATGGTAATAATATAGGATTTTTTTAAGTAAAACTTAATTAATAATTGTACAAATAAATTTTATTATGAGGCCAGTGGTGGCGCAGTGGCACGAGGTGTAAACTGTAAAACCGACTGGTTGTGGGTTCGATCCCCACTCGAGGAGATGAAATATTTACTTAAATTTATATTTCCATTTCTTCGCTCTGGCGTCGAGGTTAAGCGCGGCGTAGAGTTCTGCCACTCAACACGCAATGCCTCCAGAAATCGGCAGAAAGTGGGGAACGGAGTGTCTTAACACTAGGTTCCCTCTGCTTACCCTGCTGTGTGCGGGATACAGCGTGAAGCTGATTTTAAATAAATTATATCGTCCGTATATAGCAGAGTAGGCGTAGGGAACTTAGTGTCTAGACATTCCTACGCCCACGCTGCGCCCTAATTTTCGAATAGCAGAACTCAATGCCACATTTTTATCTTGACAAACTTAACGGAAATAACAAAATAATTCATTCCCTCGAGTGGGGATCGAGTCCACAACTGTCGCGTTACAGTCACACCCTTTTGCCCCTGCGCCACGACGCTCTCATGGGTAAAAATGATTCTACGTATTAAAACGCTAAATCACATTAGAAGGGATGTCCGAAGATAATTTAGGTTTCTTTTTTGTGCTCTGGTCAAATGAATGGAATTTTAATTAGAGAGACGTTAATTAAGGTGGCTTAAGGATGCGCCACTCTACAGCTTCTGCACTGGCCAAGTTTTTTTGTAATTAAATTTTACTCCAGAACAATATGTTTTAAATGTACTTATTTACGACGACTTGGGACTGACTTTGGTCTGTGAGCGAAAAAAGAATGACTATATTAAAAATATTTTCTTTTATCAGTACGATATACTCAACACGCAATGTCTTGAAATGATGTACATAATACTTACCCTGCCATGCGAACTAAAAAAAAATAACATATTTATACCTAAAATAGAATAAAATTTCACAATATTTCACAGTGAAACATGTAGAAACATGATAATGACAACCCAAAGGCGCTACCCAACAGAGAAACCACTACCAGCTCGTAAATATAATAATAGAGCTCTTTACATTCCGTTCGAGTAACGTTGGCCGGTTCTCTATCAGTATAATGGTAGTATTAATTGCTGAGTTGTTTGCCAGTTGCCGGTGCTGGATTAATGATCAGCTCTGGAGTAAGGCGGAAGTGAGTCTGAATTTACACTGAAAAATATATGTGCTGGGAGTTTTAGTACTTACGGCTGTTGTAAGATATATTTTATTTGATTGTGAATGTGAAAATATGTAGCGCAGGAGCGAGCTGTAGATAGAGCTACGAGTTGTGATTTCGATACCCGCTCGGGGAAATAAAATATTTTAATATTTTCATTTCTACGTTCTGGTAACGAGCCGAAGCGCCAAATTTCACATAAAATTTAATTTAAATTTTTTGAAAGATTTTGAAATTTGGTATGAAATTTGGGAAGTAACTTTTAGACTTCGTGTCCCTGCGAGTTTCGAAAATTTGGGATAATTTGCAGAAATGGCTGTATATTTTGATTCCGTTGGCTTAGAAGTTTTTTTCACAGCTCCAAGGAACAGCGGACCTGAGTATTTGATATAATTTTCCGTTAATTACCTCTACGCGTTCCTGAGAAAAAGGGTTCTTGACATTCGGACGGATGGACATCAAAGTGATCCTATAAGTGTTCCGTTTTTTCCTATTGAGGTACAGAACCCAAAACAATAAAAAAATGCACAAATTTCACAAAAAGTACTAATTAAATTTGCTTCGTGCCCCTATAATCGTCTGGTACAGTCTTACATTCAAACACAGCGACACCAAATTCACATAATTTAACAAACCATGTACACACATATACTACATACTCATGTATGTATGTAGAAGCCAAAAAATGCTCGAACAATACAATTAACTTCAACGTTTACAATTGTATGAGAGAAGAGATGTTGGCAACGCTTATCCGGGTCACGCTGGTTATATTACAAGTATACGGCCCGCACTGTCCCCGGGGCTTTCAAATGAAAATACAAAGAAAACAACTTGTTTTTGCTACTCCTCGCATTATGTAGATGCGTTTCGTTAAATTACTTTTTTAAGCAATAAACGGAAAGCTGGAACTTATAAGAAGTGTTGCTTAGAGGCATAGGAGTTACAAATGGTCTAAGTTACGAGCGTCGAGTATTAAATGTACTGGAGACATTTTAATGGACATTTTAAAAGTGTTATTTTATACTAAGGAAAGTTTTTTTTCGGATTCACGCTATATCCCGCATGTAGCAGGGTAGTTAAAGAGCAAAGAAATTAAAATAATAAATATTTCATTATCTCGAGTGGGAATCGAATCCACGACCTGTTGCGTTTACAGTCACACAATTGTGACGACACGTCAATAGATAGATGGACAAATATTTACTTGTAAAAATTCTAACGTAGTGGGATTCGTATCTGTTCCTCTTGGAATTCTTACTAGCGCTCTGTTTACTTATTTTATTCCCCAGTTGTGGTTAAATACTACATGCCATTGGGTATGACTGCTGCTATTAAACCCACAATGCCACTTCACTAGATTGTCTTTGCGTGGACCGTTAAATTAATAAAAAAAAAACAAAATATGATAAAACCTACTTTATATTCCATCATAACTCATCCAAATGGGCGATTAAGCAAGGCGTCTCTCGTAAATATCGATTAACATTCATAGCATGATGCGATAATTAATGAG
>DWQW01013614.1:0-10144 GCA_018249695.1 Heliconius erato demophoon | reverse complement strand
AAAATATTTTTAACAGTCTGAATTTAAATTTTTATAAAAATCGGTGGCAATTTAAAGATTTTTCCATATAAACTTTCAACTCCTTATTTGAACCCTTAGGGGGTGAATTCTTAAAAACCATGAAACATGAGTTCAATTAAATATTTTTAAAAGTCTGAATTTCAAATTTTATAAAAATCGGTGCCGATTTTAATTTTTTTCCATACAAACTTTCAACCCCAATTTCATCCCTTTAGGATTAAAATTTTTCAAAATCCCTTCTTAGTGGATGTCCAGATTATGAAAATGAACATCTGTCCAAATTTCACGTTTCTACCATCACCGGTTACGGCTGTGCGTGCGTCTTACCTCAGTCAGTCAGTACATGTCCTTTTATATATATAGATTTTTGTAATTTTGATCATTGTTCTAAACTCAACTGAGTCAATATTCATGTTCTGGTCTATTTGTAGTATTTAATTATTTTTACAATTTTAAACCTTTTCACACACATCAATTTGAATATTATTACACCTATACAAATATTCTTAAACAATTCAATAATATTAAATATTAAACAATATTAATATGCAAAAGGCGCGATGGTTTTGGGTAATAAGACAAAAAACCTCTTTGATTTATGGTAATATCTTAAAAAATTAGACTGTTCATGGGGAACAGAGTGTCTTAATATTAGTTTACCTACACTCCTGTAAGCGGGATTGCTATTATATATAAAATATTCAAACATTTCTGAGAACACAATATTCCTGAAAACTAATAAATTATAATGTAAATAAAAAATGCATACCTCGAATACTTATAGTTTCTTGATAATGGCCGTAAGTGTAAGTATCTCCTATTGGCACCACACTAGAGTTGTGACAAATGAAATCTTTGATCGCATTCTTCTTCTTAGTTGTTTTATTGAAAGACGATCTTTTCGATATTTTATGTGTCTCATTGGTTGTTATATTTTGGTTGTCAACACTAGTCGTAGCAATTGTTGTTGGTTTAGGTGTAGTTGTTGTAGTTGTTGTTGTGGTGGTTGTTGTTGTAGTTGTTGTTGTGGTAGTAGTCGTCGTAGTCGTAGTTGTAATCGGGGGCAACGGTTCATTATTAGCAACAACCAAAGCATCAATATAATGATCATTCATCACATCTTGATAAGTATAGTTTAACAAAAAATCTGTAGTTTGGTCTATATATTGACAATCGATAAACCAATATGTGATGATAGTTGAAGCATTTTTTTTAAGAAACTGCAGCTCATTTTCGGGTAGTTTCACAAAATGGTGGACAGTTTTGTTCACTGCTACAAATTTATTGGGCCTTTCTAAATCATTCTGGATGAGTGTAAGATTACCATTTAATGAATCTGAAAAAAGTAAAACAGCTATCAAAACATTGTGTTTAATAAACAATACGCCGTTTGAGCGATAACATTTGTGATTTGATATTAAAAAACATGGACGAGCAATTGAAAGTTCTCTTATTCCACATAAAATGAAATAGAAGGATCAAACGAAAAGCAAACACATTTAATTGCTGAAACCATTGAGAAATCGCTAGACGACCACCTGATACCACCAAAGCTCGAAAACGAAGCCAAACAAGTTGAGATATAACGGTCTGAAGTCAAGTCATTAAACCTGGAGGCAAGAAATAATAACGCAATTTTACATGGAAGGCATCAGCGGTCAGAAGGAAACCCGTGAGTGGGGCAAATGGAAAATAGTCAATATATACAGAATTGGACAAAAAACCTACAATAAAAACCGATCTATCAAAAATTACCTTCTCTCTAACTTAGCGTAGAAATTAAATCACTAAAAACCAGACAAGTGTTCCGTACAAAAATTGGAGGTGGCGAACTTTTTCTGAAATAAAACTTAGCTAAGCCTAGAATCGTTAGATAAAAACGAAATAAAAAAAAACGATAGTCGATATCTCGCAAACGAAGCGAGATATCGATTTTTTTTATTCTTCATTTTCATTTTATTTTGACGTGTAGCACAATTAGCAAAAAGGTGTACAGTGTAGAGCCTAAAAGTTTCAAATCGCGGCGAATTCGTACTCTTGCCGCTAAAACAGCTGGGCTATCAGATACTGATATTGGCTATTTAGAAGAGTATGTGTATCTAGGACAATTGATGGCACCAGAAGATAATATTAACAAAGAAACAGAAAGAAGAATTGCAAGTAGTTGGGGAAGATATTGGAGCATGAAGATTATGAAATACAAAACTTTACCACTAGCAACCAAAGGGAAACTGTTTGATACTTCCAAATTGCCCATCTTAACATATCATATGCAAAACAAAGGTTGATAATGTAATTCTAAACATCAAGAGACTTAAATGAAGATGGGTTGGATACACAATCAGAGGCAAAGATAAATGGAGCAAATTAGTCCCACAATGGCACCCCAAAGAGGGTAAAAGAAAAAAGGGCAAACCACAAAGGTGGTGGGAGGATGATATAAGAAAGGTAGCAGGGAAAATGTGATGCAGAGTAGCAAATGATAGAAGGGGTGGAAAAGGTTGGTTCAGAGGCCTGTGCCAATTAGCAAAAAGGTTTACAGACCTTAAGTAAATCACAAATAGTACAATCTAACTGCCAGCCACTCAGCACACAATGCCTCAGAACAGAATTCAGCAGGAAGTGGGGAATGGATGAAGTTTTAATGGGGAACGGAGTAACACTAGGTTCCAAAACTCCCTCTGCCTACTCCGCTACATGCAGAATACAGCATGAAGTAAAAAGAACTCATCTTCTAATAGGTATCAAGACTTTAGATTAAAAAATAAGTTAAGTTTATCATATCCAAAAAGATTTATCTTAGGTAGGCAGAGAAACCTAGTATCAAGCAATCCAGTCTATGCTTCCTACACAGTATACAGTACATGGGATTGTTGTGAATCAGAATTATATGTGACTCATTGTCTCCCCCCCACTGTGCAACCAACAACCATTCAGACTCAGGTACAGTAAAAATGATTTGAAGAACAATTACAAAATATCTTGATGATCTTTTGGCCATCATATTGAAGAAAAATTATTAAGTGTTGAAATTTAAGAACCATTTTTATGGTAAAGCCTAAAACTATGTCTATTTCAGAAGATATTTCAGCAGGTTTCAGATAGCAGCATAGTAGGAATTAAGATTTTCTTTTTGATTAAGAGTAATATTTTTTTGAGTAACATTTAACTGCCTAATTGACTAACATTTGGAATTAAATTTACAAAGTTCACCAAAAGAGAATAATAATACTATTATATAATTAAAACATAATAAAGCCATATTACTAAAACAAAAAAAATCTATAATTAAAATATAATACCTGTTAATTCAAATGTTGTACTAGAAGTAGTTACTAAATACCACATTCCATAGAAACTTTTCATAAGATTAACTTTGACTGTGTAATCTCGAGCTTCATATAAGTTTTTAGGATACTCTACTACCCAATGTGATTTATTTGACGATTCTATAAACTGTAAATAAGTGTAGCAAAAAAGTTAAAATAAATTGTTTATAATAAAAATTATGTATTAATATATGATCATACAAAACTTACTTCAGCAGTATGTTGAGGTTGTGCATCATCCCAATACACAAATTTAAGATTTTCACCTCCATAACCACTTACTGTTGCTGCAAACGTAACATTGGACCCTCGCACAGCAGGACCATCACTTATAAGAGATAGCTTCAATCCTGATACAACTATAATATACAATTGATTAGGTAAATTAATAGTTAAATGATTTTAAAATAAGATTCTTTAATTATTATTTATATAAAATGTACGTCCAAGTTATTTTATGTTTATACGCACATTTCATACTTATTATCATACCTTCTTGAAGTACAACAATAAACCAAAACAGATGCAGAAATCGGGACATTTTCCACGTATTTGTTTTTTTCAACTTAACACGAGCACAAACAGATCAGTAAATTTTTATCAAAACGCATTCAATAAAAAATAATATTTAACGTGTTATAGAAACGAAAGAAAATATGAAAAATATATTCAATATAATATTTTGCGTCATCATAAGCACTATTTGACAATTGGCAATTGCTGACATCAATTGTCACCTTTCTGTACAGAGCCACAGAGTACAAATGAGGTAAGGGTGAGGAAGTGCTCAAGTTCGTTTTGGTGAAAGAGAATGAACGATATGCTCTTTTTAACGGACTTCGGTAAAAAAAGAAGGTTATCAATTCGACTGTTTTATTTTTTTATGTTTGTTACCTTATAACTTTTGACTGAGTGAACCGATTTTGATTATTTTTTTTATTTGAAAACTAGTGCTTCCCGTGTAGAATACCTAAAATCCCATTTTTTGTCTATTTCTGACAATGGTATCTATGAGAAAATGACATAAGTCTTAATTTTGCATTAGGTATGACAAATAGAGGAATAAAATAACGCCAAGCCATTCCGATGATTCTTTTTTTTTTATTTTAAAGAATATACTTTAAACATAATTTAGTGAAAGTTTGGTTACGTTCTGATTTCGGGATCCGGTTGACAATGTAAGAAAATCACATAAGTATTAAATTTGCATTAGGTATATGCTCGATAAATGGCCGTTACGAACATGTTACTAAATTGTTCATTTAGGAACATGTTCGTAACGGTCATATTTAAGTCGACATGCTGTTTTTAAAATGCAGATTGTTAGTTAAATTAGGTTAAGACCAGTCATGGCGCAGGGGCACAAAATGTGACTATAAAATCGAATGGTTGTGAGTTCGATCTCCACCCGAGGAAATGAAATATTTAAGAAAAGAACTAAAATAAATATTTTATAACTCTTTGTGGTGGATACAACATGAAGATGATTTGATTTTAATTACTTACTATTGTAATGCTAATCAAATGGTATTAGAACATTTTGTGCCGTGTGATCGACTGAATCATTACCAACCCCGGCATTTAAAACCGGCGTTAAGTAGTGGCTTTCATTAGGTAATGCCGGGCTCCGCCCAACCTACCTTAAACCCCGGCACCTGTAGCTCCTCTGGTATAGCACGGGGTCGTGGGCGGCGGTAGTCACTTACCATCAAGTGACCCGAATGCTCGTTTGTCTTGTCCTTTTTCCATAAAAAAAAATAGAACAAATTAGGATATAAAAAATATTCCCTAATTATCATCCTTCCATACAAAAGAACAGTATATGTTAATGAGATGTTTTTGTATGTAATGCTAGCGGAGCGAGTTCAAAAGAGTAGATAAATAAAACGCATCGAAAAAGAACGTTTAATTGTGATAAATAATGAACAGATGAATATAGTCTTTAAAATTATTAGTTCTTTATATTAGCTATATAATATATGTATATTATATCATACCAACTATATAAACGAATACTTCAATTGCAACTGTTTACTACAAGTTCCTTTTGATCTGTGTTCAAAAACCGAGACAATGGTCCAAATCGGCGACAAGCTACCACAAGCCACGCCAAGAACCTTGTGCAGACAAACACAACTGTACAAACTTGGCACTTGGCAGTTTATGTAATAAAAATAAAATATGAAAAATTGTCTTTTGTTGCCATTATATTCTCTCAATGGAAATTTAAGTACAACTAGTAATTAGAAATACTTTAATTTACTTTCTCAATGATTTCTCATTTTATTTATTATCTGTAATAAAAACATAATAAATTAAATATTTAACTTTTTAATCTGTGCCTGAAGAACGAGAGAAGCAAAAAGTTATTTGTGATAGTTGCACATCTCAATTTTTGCAAGTTATAAACATTTTTTTGTAGAAACTCTAAATATGAATTTAAAGTGATAATAAAGAAAATTAATTGACCATTTTCATAATTTTATAATAAAAAATGTCTGCTGTTTTTGATACACCATTTAGTCGACGTTTGCATCGTCTGCGGCATAGAGATTTTGATTTGGATGAAGATCAAAGATTTGGACGATGTGATTGTACAAGCTATTCCTACTTTGTGTTATCAATGGTTCTATTTTCTGTTGGAACAGTTATAACAGTACTGGCACTTGGAGACGCTGATGGCTATATTCTTAGCAACTTAGGACACATGTGGCTAGTGGGACCCATATTTATTTGTTCAGGAATGATGGTAGCTGTAAAAAGCATGTTATATTTGCGTAGGAAAAGTGTTATACAAATGCTTTTACATCAACGTGCAATAATCAGGGTAAGTCATTCGAACATCTAGTAGCATAACACTTTCAAGATTTAAGTCGCATGTAAATTATTTAAGCAAATATTGCCTATATTCTGCTATCTATAATTTATGGATGAAACGTAATTCCTAATTATAAAATTCTTTATCATACTTTTAATTTGAGGTAAATTTATATTAATAACACATATATTTAATTTTGAGTTTAGAAAGTAAATTACTTAATCACCCCACTAAGCTTATTATTAATTGATAAATTTGTATATGTTGCTATCATTATCTAATAATTCATTTAAAGTGGAAATCAATAAACAATATGTATAAAACAACATTAATGTAGATTATTTATTCTTTATAAATGCTATTTTAGCTTAACATGGTACAGTAGGATAGTCTTCATTCTGAATTATGATTATAATAAAAATATTTTAATTTCTTCGCTTATAGGCAGGTTCCCTCTGGCTCCCAAAGTATATATAGGATTCAAGATAAAAGAAATACTTATTCAATTCGTTATTTGTATGAATATAACCTCATTAAGTCCTTAGTACTGATCATGATTTGAAATCACAAGAGCCCATATAAATAATTAAATCGTTTTACATAATTAGATGAGTACTAATGTAAAATGCAATGCTTAAGTCAATTTATTATACATTGCAGACAACATATGAGTTTGTTCACTAAAGTCAATTTTATGTAAATAACACATACTTATTTTATACCTTTTTGTTTGTATCTATTTTAGTATAGCATAGTGATTTTCAAAGTTAGATACTACTATTTCTCATTTATAATAACATATTTTCTATCTTTCTGTGTATTTAAAAGCGGGGTTGTCAGAGGGTACCTAGGTTTTGCTAAGATACTCCATTTTCAAGTCTCCAACAATTTTTCAAGATATTATATGTTCAATGGCATAATTTATTGCTGCACTTTATCTTGTTACCAGAGCAAGGAAATAAAAATAATTTATTGCATATGAGCTAAACCCACACCCATTTTGTTTATAGTAAAAAACTGGGCCACAACAGTCTCAACCCAATTTTATTTAGTATGTGTATAAATTTTTCTTTTTGTGTAGTTATATGTAACACATTTATTTTAAAATTTGCAGGATATGGCTAGTGTGCAAGCGGAACAAGCCTATGGTAGTCAAGTACCTCGGACAGCTTCAAGTGCTACATTGCCTCCTTCATATGATGCTCTTATATCTAATGCTTCCATAAATAAACCCCAGGCTTCTAGTTCAGAGCCTCCACCCCCAACTTATGATGAAGCCATGTATTTAATTGATGAAGAAAAATATCATATAGAAAATAAAAATGATAATGGTGCAAAGCAAGAAACTAGTAATCAATCCAATTCCAATACTGATGACAGCAAACCATAATTATATGAATAGATGGCTATTTTTGTATGTTTGGCTTTTGAAACTTAATACTTCCCTTTGTACTTATGATTTTACAGTTGTAGTCAACATTTTTGTAGTATTCTCTAATGTGCCTAAAATATTGACCTTTTGGCAATATTGTTATAAGGTTTCTTATGGTAAGCTAATAAATTAGGTTAAGTTCTATTTGTGATGTTAACATTTCACTTAAACTGGTTCATATCAGTTCTTCAGTGTGTCTAATTTTTAATTTTAAGTTATTTGATAAAATTATATTTAATTTTTTATAAATTATGTAATTAAGAAATTCCTGAATCTTTTGTTTAATGTTGTATTTGAAGTAACAAGAAAAACCATAAAAATCCTAAATGTGCCCAGTGAATGGGGTAAGTCCACTATTTTATTTAATGTTTATTGTAATCTGTTATTTAATTACTATAATAATTTAATATACAGATTATGCATTTGTTGTTAAAACTATTCATCTTAAGTTATTAAAGTCATTATAATTTAAAGAAATTGAAAAACAGAATATAATGTAACTTAGCATAGGTATATTACCTTAAAGTGGCCTTTACTGTGTATCTTTAAAAAATTATGAATGAATTGGTAATCAAATGAAAATTAAAATATTAGTTGCTGTGATATAAGCATTAAAAATTGTGAGAGAAATAATATTTTTGGTGAAAACTCTCTCACATTTAAAACTTTTCTTTTTCATATTACTAATTTACAGTATAGGGTTCCTGTTTGCACAAAATAGTTTTTGATTTTTAGATATAGTTAAGTCTCGTCCACATGATTTGTAATATATTATAAAGCAAGTCCATATTGTTAGCTATTTTTCAAACATATTATGCATCTCATAAAACTCGAAATATTGTTTAACAATTTGTTTATATATTTGGATCTCACAATATATTAGTTAGAATGGGGTATTTTGAAAACAAATAGCTGATTTATATTTATATATCTTATATGTCTTTAATTGTTTATGGTTGACAGTAAACATTAGTGATCACGGAATGCACTTAATTATTGTAAAGACTGAAGGATTTACATTTTACATTGTTGGCAATTTATATATATGAACATATACATTACATTTATTATAAAGAATAATATTGATCTGACATAGATATTAATCAAAGATTACATGTATTTATAAATGCAATTATTTTGATTGTTTCTTTTATAAATCCATTTCAAGTAGCATTAGCTCTACCAGGGTTTGTCATCTTTTTTTATATATGATTCATAGTCAATAAGTAATTATATTTACTTAAAGAGGAAACTACATATGTATGAGGCTTTTTGTTTACAATGTTACATTTATTAATAAAATATTCAAAAAATTATTATGTCTCTTACTCAGATACAACCAATAATAACCTATACATATAAAAAGATCTTTGGATCCGGTTCATATTATATATATAGAGAATAGAAAAATATATACTTATATGCATTTACCACAAATTGTGGGGTACACAAAAAGTACACTCAACTCAAGCAAGCACTGCTAAACATACATCAATATTTATTTTTACCTTTTATAAGCTAATTATACATATCTTAATTATAATACAATAAACTTAAGAAACAAATGTACATATATCACTTAATATATTTATTCATTTAGGTTAACCTTCCAAAATACTTTGCTCTATAGCATGCATGTCTAAGTTGAGGCCATTGAATGATAAATATATCTGCTAGAAATTGCAATATTTTACCAGTTAGTGACAAAGTTCTTACTCTGCATAAACTTTCTATAAAAACTACTCTACAATTTATAAGAAAAATACATCTAAATAAGAATGCAACCAAAACAACTGGTATACATGTACCAGGCCCATTACAGAAAATTACATCAGGTTTAAAATTATAAATTACAGGAATAGTACAATATGTTGCATAAATGGTAGAAAACACTGAAGAAATATATGATTGTTTTACATTTCTGCTCCGAGGAATCCTGCATATAGTATAATCATTTGCCCTGTTTTCGAAGTTCAATATTTTAGTTTCGCTATTGGTATCATTTTTGGCCAAGATATATAAGCGCGGTTGGTATTTTTTAACATCCAAATAAGATGTTATTCTTAACAATTCTGTAGTATGTCCACCGGAGCCAATGCAATAAATGGTTTTCAATGAAGTATTTCCGCTAAATAAACCACAATCACTTTTAAATATTTTATAGATCAAGTAGGAAACCCTTACTGTTAAAAAGCCGAATACTGTTATGAAAAAGTACGCAATAAAACACATCTTGGGTCAGATATATTAACACAGTTAATATAGCATTTTTTCTGTAATATAACAGGTGGACTGTGGATTTATTACCCCAATTTGAAAATCAATAAGTGAATCAATAGAGTTGTGCACTGACAGATGACACTTGACAACTTACTTACCGGTGCTCGTTTTAAATTTTATTTAAAGATCCTAATGGGGACTTTGCTGACGTTTGTTTTGGTTAACACACGTGTTAGTGAGGGTTTCTTATTTTTGTGTTATTTTTTCATATAGTTTTTGTACAAATTGCGGTTTTTAAAATAAAAGATCTGTATTTCTAAGGTT
>DWQW01013613.1:0-10144 GCA_018249695.1 Heliconius erato demophoon | reverse complement strand
AAAGAACTATACCATACTATATTATATTATCCAACATACAGTACTTTCTAACTAATATACTAATATTATTCAAAGAACATAATTATATTATCTCAGTCTTAAGGAACTTAAGTATTAACTAAAAAGTAAAAAACATTAAACCGAACTTGTTAACAGGCCGTTGTGTTAATTTTGATTGGACTACAATCATTGGAAACTTTTTATAATAAGAATATTAATAAAATGATTGAATAAACATTTAAATAATATAGTACATAAAGGAGTTGCACGAGTTTTTTACTTACTAATATTTAGAAATTGAAAAGTAATCAATCTTCAATGTTATAAAATTACATTCAAAAACATTTATTTAAATTTTTCAAAATATTTTAATAAAATTAATCATTTAATGCAATTATGAGTACAAAAAATATTAATTATAAGAAAGCTTCTGAATATTGGGCTGAAATTCCACCTACTTTAGATGGAGTCCTTGGAGGTTTCGGATTTATATCTGACATAGATATTGATGGTTCAACTTTGTTTTTAAAGTCAATACTAAGCATAGATAATGCCCCAGGAACTGGGATTGCTCTTGATTGTGGGGCTGGTATTGGTCGAATCACTAAATATTTGTTAGCTCCTCATTTTGACACAGTGGATGTTATTGAACCTGATGAAAAATTTATAAATTCTATTTCGAATTTTGTTGGTGAATATAAAGAAAAGCTAGGAGTATTATACAAAGAAAGCTTACAAAAATTTGAACATGAGAGAAAATATGATATTATTTGGAACCAATGGGTTCTAGGTTATTTAACAGATACTGATTTAATAACATATCTTATAAAATGCAGGTATATAAGTTTCTTATATTATACTTTACAAATAGACACTTATAAATACATAATTTGTTTATCAATTTAACTGTATGAAATGATAATTCTGATTGCCTTTCTATCAATTACTTTTGAAGTTAAAACTTTAAAATAAATAGATATTATGTTATGATGACATTACATTTAGTATAGCACAAACTTATAGTATAATATATGATGATTCTTTTATAACAAGTAAAATCTTAAAAACACAAGTTTATTCACATATTATTGTTGGTTTCAGGGATGCACTTTCCAGTAATGGGGTATTAATAATAAAAGAAAATGTGACTTCATCAGGAAAAACAGAAGTTGATGACACTGACTCTTCTGTTACAAGGCCTTTAAAATCATATTTAAAAATTTTTAATGCTGCCAAATTAAAAAGGATTAAGCAGTGTAAGCAAACAAACTTTCCTACTGGAATATATCCTGTTTACATGTTTGCCCTTATCCCTAATTAAGAAAAGACTGTAGTTACATATTTATATCCAATAAATATAAAAGAATTGGATGTTGCATTTTATTAATTATGAAAACTTACCAAATATAATTTATTAAGGTACATAAAGTATTTTATATGATCGTACTTTCATATAATACATTGTGTGTAATTTTTTAAGTATAGTAAAATAATAAATATAGCTCTTAAAAAGTATTTTTTTTTAACATTACAGTGAGTGAAATAAGTTCTATTATGTTTTATATTATTAATAAAATTGTGTTATTAAAGAAAAAAATATCGATAAATATATATTTCATTTGTGATTAGTGGTTTTTTAACAAATGTGACTTCAAATAAGCTTCTTTTATTTGTACTGTAGTGGCAAAAATGGCAAAAAATCATATTAAATTAATAATATGAGAGGAAGCACCACATTTGAACAAATGAATTAAAGAATATTCATTACGCTAACTAGTGCTTAATTAACCCAGTAAAAATATGCCTGTTTTTTTATTGTTTATAAAATTTAAAAATGCAGGTAGGAGCACAAGGATGTGACTGTAACATGATGTGTCGATTAGTAGAATTAATTTTTATTTACTACCCTGGGAATTCATTATTTTTTATTAACATTTTCATTTCTTCACCCTGGCACCAAGGCAAGAGCCTGGCGTTGAGTTTCAACAGAAGGGAACAGAGAGTCTTGACATTAGGTTTCTTCTGCTTACACTGCTAGGACCTCCCTGTTGGTAAAGAAGAGGGTACTCTGTCGATGAAAAATTTGCAAGGACTTCATGGCTGCTCTAATGAAGGTTGAACAACACGACTGAGCGCTTTATTTCGGTGGTAATGATAGTGATGGGTATCGATATCGCTCGTACATCAAAATATTGCTAACAGGCCTTTTCTGACCGTGCACTGTCCTCGGCAGGACAGAGAACGTCCTCTGTTGGAAAGTTCTTGAGTTCGCCCTTAGCATTCAAAGCAGCGCCACTAGACGAGACTTGAAAGTCCAGCAGTATCGTTGGGGTTGTGGTCAGTGATAATGATATGTACAAATAAACTGTTAATTAATCGCGTCAACGTACCCCTTTGCCTATTCTGTCATTCCTCGCACAAACAGAGTCCTCATATGAAAACTTTTCGCAACAGAGATAAAATTGATTGACTTTTAGAAACTATCATAGGTACGTCGTTTACAAAAACAACAATAAAAACTTAAAAATACTTAAAGGATACGTCTATCGTGATAATCCCCGTCAGAAATATTCTTGACGAGAAAGCATTTGGACAGAGTTGCACCAACGCGCGCAGAGATGCGTCGCATGAACCGCGTCGCCACCCTGCTTTCACTCTGCAGTCACACCCTTGTTCTCTTGCGCCACGACTGCCTCGATAAATTTTGTTATTTCATATCTATGTACGCGCGCACGGCAAACGTGGGTTTTCCCGGTTAAATCCTTATCCCCTGGTAATTTTATAATCCCTTGTATCAATCAGTGAAAGTCGGATAAAAATGAGTTCAGCTGTTCTGGAGATACGCCCGGAGAAATAGAAAGATAAACAAAATAGTTATTTTGGAATCATATACAGACACTTCAATTATTTATAAGAAACGGTCACATACACGATGTCGCGGACTTTGCTAGGAACGGGCGAAATTGTATACTTTTGGGAGTATAATGTACTTTCATATATTTTACTAGGTATTTCTGCAGCGCTCGTGGTTAAAGTGATTCGGTGGCGTTCATTATTATTGTTAGGTCGTTCTGCAAGGCTAACTAAGAAATACACCGTAATCTATATAATCCGTAAAAATATTTTGTCTGTAGGTACATTTAGTATTTTTGACTAAAATAGATAGAGGGATATTAATAAAGAATAATAGAAAATAATATTTTTTATTTTTTTGTCTGTCTGCCTGTCTGCTTGTCTATCTGTATGATCACGCATATCTCCGAAAGTACTAAACCGATTTGCTTAAAACTTTTACCAATTGCTTTGTTTTAACTCAGCATGTAAAGTTAAAGACGATATGTTTTTTTTGATATTTTTTTTATGAACCGATTTTGTTTCATCAAAATCGGTTCATAAAAAAAATTATCGTCATTTGAATGAACTCAAGGCATTAGTTTGCCTGTGAATATTTTATAGCAATCTATATCCATAGGCGGCGAAGTGTGTCGGCGCGGTCCGAGGAGCCTCGCTCCCTGGAGGTGTATCAAACACTTAAAAGTCATGAACGCTCATAAAACATTAAATTATAACGGAAGAAAAGCTAAAAGTACCTAATTATTTTATTCAAAGTAACAAAATAAAGTTTTATATTTTCTAGGCAGACAATTTTTTTTAAGTATTTTGCAAAGACACAAGAATACTAAAAAACATAATATTGTATTTATAATTTATATATTATCTACTAAAATGCTAAGGAGGATCGTGATCGGGGACCCTAGGCTAATGTATTTATCTAATCAAATAACCATTTTGTCAATAAAACAGTTTTCTTTTTTGTACTCGACAGCTTTACGTGGACTTGAAAAATTATACCATCACAAATTAAGTTAAGTGCGATAATTTTCAAATATCACGTTGGAAATGGCTTTTTCACGTATACAATATCAATAAAGCATCTTGAGGAAATATAAGGAATAACTGGCATATTCGGTAGACATTTTAACCTTATTTAAAGGCAAAAATAATTTTGACTAATATTCAATATCAATTATAATTCCAGGGCTCTATGAACACAATGACCAAGGGACATATTCTGGGAAATCATAATCTGATAAATAAATAAAGTAACCAACAAACAAACAAAAAACAGTGTAAAAGAAGTTCGGTTAAAAATCTGTGCAAAAACAAAATGTGTAATTTTGGTGGAACTAACTCTTCTTTTTCTTCCTGGCATTAATCTGGGCGTATGTTGCCAGTGTCTGCCTTCTTGTTCAACCTACTCCATTTAACATATTAACGGTACTTAATCAGTGCATTGGCTCTCATGTCACGTAAAACCAAAGAGTGAGTGGAGAGTGAGTGTTGAGTGTGATTGCATTAATTATAATTAATACTATTGTTACTTATTCAGAGTGTCTAGTCGGTTTCCAGGAGGCGCGGGTTCGAGTCCCGATACGTTCAAAATTTTTATACGTTTTCTAAATAAGTATTTTTCTTTCCTAAGTGTGGAATTAGACTTTAAAAACGTTAAAAATATTATTGTTGTTTACAATAATTGATGATTATGATTATTCCGCGGATTTCTTAAATCACTCATCAGTAGAAATAGAATCCTATACCTAAATTCTTCTGCTATATATGTACATAGCGATATTTGTTAAATACCAATAATCATATTATACTAGGAACAAAAGTAAAATGTTTAATTTTTCATATATTTTTATTTATAATACTTAGATATATATAAACATATGACCATATATTTTCTATGATTATATTATATACTTAAATACATATTTAAGGTTATGTGTGGTATAAAGCGAAATTTCCAGATGGACCAAATTTAAAATTAGAAGTTGCTTCTTTAGTAAGTTCCTTTACAAAAACTAGCTATCGTATCTACGTATAGGAGAAATATCAACGTTATAATTATTAAATTTAATATAGGTTCTTATATATTCGCGATCACTTTCTGTTAACAACGTCCAGCTTTCTAATTCCACTAATATTTCGAGGCTCATACAACTTTGAATCAATCTTTCCGCAGACAATATAGTTAAAAAATCTGACTGCATTATGCGCAGCTCTTTCAAGTAAATCAAAGGGTTTTTATCTAATATTTTTAACATAAATTCATCAGTTAGCTGCACTGCTGTGCCAATTTGAATAAATTCTACGTTAAGACAATTTGTTAATAAAAATAATAATTGTTCGTCGCTAAATGAAGATACACATGTTAACTTTTTTAAATTCCGAAATGGTAATATTTCTAAGGATTTTGTATACAACGATGTGTGTTGGATTAGAGTACAATTGTAAAATGTCAGAGTCTCAAGCAAAGGACACATTTGACTTATGTACATAAGTGCGTTTAGGTCTATCTGATCTACATGTTCCAAATGTAATTTTAATAGATTACAACCTTTCACTTGCAGTACTTGTTTAATTTGATCCGCGTAGAAATCACACGATAATAGTTTTAAATCACATAATTCTTTTAATCCAATCAAAACCATTAGATCACTTTGTAAGGTGTTATGGAACACTGTCATGCTACTGATTAAAGGACACATTTCGACAGCTAACTGCAAATGATAGCTTGTAGCGTATCTACTGACATATACTTTTAAATTCAGAGGGCAAGCTTCTGGACAATTAATATGAATAAATTCTAACACCTTGCCAATTTCGTCACATCTACCAATATCTTCCAAATTGTGACAATTTATCAACAGATTAACATAGCCTTCCCATGTAACAAACGTATGATATAATTGAATACTTTTTAACTCTTTTAATTTACTTAAAATATTTATACTTTCATTTGTAATACATTTAGAACAAGAAACATCGAGTTTTCTTATTTTAGTACAGTTTTTAGCTATACATCTCAATATATTATCCGTGCAGTCATAATTTATAAATAAATATTTAAGATTGTGCAACTGTTTCAATGATTGTATTATAGATTCTTCCATATCAGCAGTCTTCCAGCCACCAGAAAGGGAACCTAAGTTTAAGTACTCGAGCCCCGTGAGCATATGAAGCTTAGAATAAAATACAGACCGCATCATTTTAGGTATAGAATCAATTGAGACAAATGTGAATTTTTTTGTTAACAAAACTTCAGTCATCTTTACGATAACGTTCATTTGACTAACGAATTTTCCCATTGAACCACGAAAACCCATTGAGTGCTTAGTTTTCTCTAATAAACCAGATAGAGATTTAATTGCTTCACTGGCAAATTTGTCGTAAAGCATCCACGGTACATGAATGTATAAATATTGACGAATATTTTCAATATTGTAATTAAGGATTACTTGTGCTTTGTCAGGTTTTTTTTGAGCTAATAAAGCATTTGGAATCATGTGGATTTCTGCTTGTTTAGCTACCCACTCTCCCAGTTTTATAAGAGACAGCTTCTCTAACTTTTTAGGTTCTTTATGTCTTGTCATGTTGTATCTGCAATATCAAATTACAGGACAATTAACATCAATGACATTTTTGGACAAATAAAAAAAATATTTCACATATTTCCCGTATTCCAAGTCTTACACCGAACATAAGATATATTTAATATTAATTTATTAGTATATTATTTGTTTTGTGATTTAAGTACTTAAATAGCGTAATTAATTAATTAAATAATGAAATAGTTTTACTTTCATGAATAACACTATATAAGCAAACATCGCAGATATTTAGAATGTCATTTTTAACCACTTACTTACTATATCATTATATTTCGCCAATCCTTAAATTATTCAATTTATATTAAATATATCTTCTATATGATTAATATTCACCACATTTAACATATTAAAAGTTATAGATACTCCAAAAATAACTTAAATTTATATTTTTAATTACGACTATCTTATTATTTGGTATAAACATGAGTATTCTTAATACATAACACTAGCCAACATCATATGGCTATTAATAGCTAAGATTCAATATTCAGTCTTTTGTAATGGCGCTTGGCGCAAAATTATTTGTAGATGTACCTCTGCACTACATAACTATATTATCTATAAAAAATTGAAAGTACTAATAGATTTTTATATTTACTTAATTTCAAGCAAAGTTATTAAAGTTACCTTATTATACAAAATTATGTTATGTTATGCTTAAAAACTGAAATTGATTGACAAATCATCTACGGTACTAATTCTTTGTAGTTATCATAAAACAAGCACATTATGAAATGTATGTAATGAAATGCTTTTAATTATAATAATACTTACAAGGTAAATTTGCAAAATTAAGCATTTATAGCGTTTACCGAAAGACATACGCGGAATTTCTAAATGAGGCAAAAAGAAAATTATTGACTGATATAAATTTAATCTCAGGATCTCAGGGAAATTAAGTATAAGAATGTTTTAGAATTATGCTTTATTAATTTAATATTGACAAATATATATACGTCCTTATCATAAATGTTAGTGAAAAACAACTGGTTTTCACCGTGCAAGAGAAATGAGGGGTTAATGCTTCAACGGAATTGACCTTTTAATTAAAATAAGTTCACATTTCTATCAACAAAAAGTAATGTATTTTGTAATTTCTTCACTTCGCTCCCTAAAGCTAAGCGAGATCAATTTAACTCTTTTCGCTCGATTATTTATTGGTGGAAATTTTAGTCCTTTAGCGTTTAATCCTTAACGAGCCCGCTTCGCTTGAGTTTAAATCCTACTCCCATATATACATATACACATACATTTAATCAAAACCTGATTAAAATGTAAATAAATAATTAAAACTATAATAGCTTAATACATTGGTATCATCTATGATCTACTCTATGGATACTAGACAGTCAGTCAAAACCATAGAGTCAAAACTGAAATGTCAAACTGACGGACAGCGGTCATAGGCGTGATTATCAATCACGTACGATGTTCATGTATATAATAGATAAGCAAAAAAGATTATCCAGTCATATCTTTAACAAAAAATATTTCTATAAAATATTATATTTTTTTTGTTATTTAACAAAGTATGGCTTTACCATTACCGATACCGCCATGTGCTAAAAGAGATGGATTAAGTGGCTTAAGTTGCGAGCAATTCGAATACGCAAGTACTATGGCTACAACATTATTAGCTCCCGTAAAAACAGAACGAGAGATATTGGAACACTCTATGTTTGAAGATGATCCTAATGCTAATGTTCAACTACCAAGTGAAGTAGGAAATCAGCCTCGTTGGGGTCCTCGACACAAAGGTGCACAGGAGCTCGCCGAACTTTACAGTCCAGGTGATTTATTTCCCATAAACGTTTATGTGAAGGTTATTATGATTATAAACACAGTCACAAACTCATGAATATTAAATAAACTTTTAATATCAGTCCAGACTTTCAAAGACACGAAATATTATAATTATAAATCGCTGTTCATATACTGTCCAAGACGATCTATATATTATATAAAATTTAAGTGTATGTTCCTATATACATACATCTTATTATATGTTAAATATTTAAATTTTAAAATGTTTTATCAGGGAAAAAGCTGCAAGAAGGTGTGTGTGTAGTGGTGTGTTGCACATTATGTATCAGTGCAGGTCTTTTAATGGCCAAATATATTCGACCAGATGCTTCATTACTTTTAGCAGCAATAGCTGGTGTGCTGACTGCTGATTTTGCATCAGGAGTAGTTCATTGGGCAGCAGATACTTGGGGTGCAGTTGATCTACCTATTATAGGCAAGGTATTATTTACTGGAATAGTTATTAGACTAAGGTTAAGCTAATAGTTTGTTTTTTTATTTATTATCATTTAACAATTTGGTATAGAACATGCAACATAATACCTAAAAGCTGACATAGTTTGAAGGAAAGAAGTTATTAACTGTATTATTTATAACATTTAAAATAGTTATAAATTTAAAAAAATCTAAGACACTAAAAAATTCTGTTCAATCCACTTAATTCTGCCTTATTCCTACATTTAGTAGTATGAAATATTAGGTCATATACATTTTCTTTATGAGTTCAATTTAATTTAAATGCTTGTTTAGCTGGTTTACAACACAAAGGAAATAACATACATATTCACATAATGTGCTGTTTGTTCCTAGTATAAAAAGTACTAAAATAATTTTTTTAAACCTTTTAGTTATAATATGTTCTGGAAGTACATATTATAACTAATCACAGTTTTACATCTACAATTTCAACAGTCAGTAAAATTATTTTTTCTTTCTCTACATTTTTTTTTAAAGATTAATTTTGAAATTTCTTGTATATTGTTAGTTGATTAATATAAGTACTAATAAAGAAAAAAGGTAAGAAAAAAGTGAGGTACCCTGTTGTAATAACATACTAATTATTATGCAAACTGAGTTAACTACATAGAACAAAATACACAATGCAGATAGTCATTTATCCATTGTTTATCACCTTTACTTACTTAGTTGCTATTGTAATATTTGTATCGTAGTATAAATAAATAATCAGGTCTTATTCCACTTTTTTTTTCAGAACTTTTTACGGCCTTTTCGTGAGCACCATATCGATCCAACTTCAATTACTCGTCATGACTTTATAGAGACGAATGGTGATAATTTTGCTATAACTATACCAGTACTAGGCCGAATTGTATGGCAGTTGCTGACATATGATGTATCAAAGATTGAAAACCAATTTCATTGGATTGCATATTGGTACTTGTGCTGTATATTTGTTGCGATGACTAATCAGGTAAAGTTATGCTAATATATATTGACCATTACATAGATACTTAGTTGGATAAATCCACTGTCATAGATTAAGACTAATACTTATTTAGAAAACATATAAAAAATTTAATGTAGCGTGACTCGCACCTGTGCCTCCTGGAAACTGACCAGGATTCGAGTCCTGCTACATTAAAATTTTTATATGTTTTCTAAATAAGTATTTTTCTTTCCTAAGTGTGGAATAACACTTTCAAAATGTTAAAAATAGATTAAGAATATCTCTTGGACTCTGACACCTTAGAACAAATACAAATATCAATATAGATTTATTGATATTATTATTTTTAATTTAATTGATATTATTATTTTTTTAGCTTCATACTGCATCCCATGCATAGCAGGGTAGGCAAAGTGAACCTGGAAAACTAGTGTTAAGATGTTCTGTTCCCCACTTTAGATCAATTCTGGAAGCATTG
>DWQW01013612.1:0-10146 GCA_018249695.1 Heliconius erato demophoon | reverse complement strand
GAATTCTGTTGAGTGGTTTTTTAGGTTCTATAATCGACATATAAACCGACCTAATTTTTATTTTTTTTATATCTTTCATGTACAGAATTGACTTTTCTATCCTTTTATTATATATAGAGATTATATATCTATTTATAATATTTTGTCGTATATAAGAAATTTCCTTTTTTTTTGAGTATTTTTTGTCATATTTTAAAATCTATTTACCTATTTCGATTTAAAATTAACATGTTTGTGAAATGCTTTTTTTTATTAGATATTTAGCAAAGCACGTCTCGTTTTTGTATAGAATGAGACATTGTTATGGTGCCCAACTTTATTTTACTTATAATGTCGTTCTGTTAACAGAATAACACAATGATTCCAGAATTTACAGGAAAGTGGGGAATGTGTTTTAATGGGAACGGAGTGTCTCAACACTGAATTCCCCAGTTCCCTCTGTACCCTACTATGTGCAGCATACAGCGTGAAGCTAAACAAAAATGTATATGTATTTTTATGGACAATGCAAATATCAAAATATCCAATAAATCGAATCCTATTAAACAATATAGATACTAAATTGAATTACATTAACAAAAATCATAAAATAAATCAGCTTCACGCTGTATCTCGCACACAGCACAGTAGGCAGAGGGAACCCAGTGTTAAGACACTCCGTTCCCCTCTTGCTGCCAAATTCTGGAAGCATTGCGTGTTGAGTGGCAGAACTCAACGCCGCGCTCAACTTCGACACTAGAGCGAAGAAATGGAAATATAAATTTAAGTAAATATTTCATCTCCTCGAGTGGGGATCGAATCCACAACCAGTCGGTTTTACAGTCACACCTCGTGCCGCTGCGCCACGACTGGCCTCAAAGCCTAGGTACTAAGTAGAATTACACTAACATTGTCATACAAAACACAAGCAACACACCTTCAACAGTAACTAACAATTTAACATCTAGACTAGCCTGTATAATAAACGTATTATTTACTTAATAAATGAGCGTCTCCACGGAAGTACCTAAGTAAGTATACTTTCTCAACTTTGAAGGGTTAAATGCAATTACTTTGGTGGTTACAGCACTAATTCGTTAGTTAGTTTCTAAGATAATAGTGATGTTTAAATATGGGTTTGCGAAATCGATTTTTGTTTTGAATCGTGATTGCGATTTGAATGTTTTTTTATTTGGTTTATCTACATTTTTTAAAACTAAGGATGTGTTGTTGTTTTCTGGGTATTGCATATTGAGTGGCGGAGATCAACGCCGCGCTTCGTCTTGTTACCAGAGCGAGGACATTTCCTCGCTCTGGTAAAAATATTAAATGTGTATTTTATTGTTTTGAGTGGGAATTGAACCTTCCTATACCTAGGTACGTATCTTGAAAAACATAAAAGCTGATATAGATACCTATGTATAATAGATATTTGACATTTTAATAGCATATTTTCAGATTCACGCTTTATCACGGACAGCAAGGTCGCTAAAGGGAAAATAGAGTTCAAACACTACCTTTTCCATTTTCTTCCGGAAATTGAGACATTATTTATTTGGCGGTTACCAGAGCGAGAAAATTAAAATAATTCACTTTCTCGAGTAGGAATCGAATTCACAACTATCACGTATACAGTGAGATGTTATCCCATTACAAGAAAAATAATATTTTAAATGTTAATTAACAAATTATTACCATTTGTAATAAGACAGAATGACCATTTTATTTTGAACTAAATAAAAAGAACTCAGGTACTTTTTTTAGCAACCGCCTTCGTTCTATGATCGTGACGAGGTTATTCTTATTTTGCATTTATTTTTGTAAGGGATAAATCATATTTAAGTTCTATACAATATCAAGCGTTTTTATTCAAGAGGGTTGCAAGTTCAAATTTTGCTACGGTAGAAATTTTTGATATTATTTCCTTTTTAATGTGAGCTACAATATTAAGAAATAATACAATATATAGGATATATATACATTTTCTAATTAAGCATTTTTCGTTCTAAGTGTAGAAAAACAGTTTATATTCATTAAAAATATGACCATATTATTTATTTTCTCGCCTTTGATGATTAAAATTATGATAGAGAATATTTTTATTTAGCTTTACTCTGCATCCTGCACATCGCAGAGTAGGGTTAATATTTCATTCCAACGAATGGATATCGAACCTACAACAGCCGCACGCTGGTGCGCTTGCGCCACGACGGAGGAATAAAGAAGTCCTTTAAAAAAATAAAGCACTAGGCACCATGTTCTTTCTTAAAGCGTGAAGCTTCTTTTTCTTAAAGCGGTCAGGTCGAATACGATCTGATTATATTTAAAGTTAATTAATAATTATAATTAATTAATATTAGTTGAGGCCAGTCGTAGCGCAGCGGCACGAAGTATGACTGTAAAACCGACTGGTTGTGGGTTCGATCCCCACTCGAGGAGATGAAATATTTACTTAAATTTATATTTCCATTTCTTCGCTCTGGTGTCGAGGCTAAGCGCGGCGTTGAGTTCTGCCACTCAACGCGCAATGCCTCCAGAATTCGGCAGAAAGTGGGGAACGGAGTGTCTCGACACTAGGTTCCCTCTGCCTACCCTGCTGTGTGCGGGATACAGCTTGCTGAAGCTGAAGCTGAATTAGTTAAAGTTAGATTAGATAGAGTTTTTAGATATATTTTAGTACTTTCACAGGAAAACGATCTAAATGAGCATCGTGAGAGACGCACAAAGAACACGAACGACACTAGCACCACGAATTGATTTAGAGAATTGAAATGTGACTACAGTAAGCATTTTTTTGTTTCCATCGTGATGGTAGCTGAACTATGAATGCATTTTTAACATTTTTTAAAGTGTTATTCCACACTTAGGAAAGAATCTGAACAATTTTCAATTTTTTTATACGTTTTCTAAATAAGTATTTTATAAATGCATTAATTGGTTTCATTTTACATCTGTGGCACGGGTGTCAGATTCAGGTAGAAGTACTAAAGTAGTAACTAAGATATTTAGAAGATACTGACTTCGTAATATTGAATAAATAAAATCAGCTTCACGCTGTATCCCGCACACAGCAGGGTAGGCAGAGGAAACCTAGTGTTAAGACACTCCGTTCCCCACTTTCTGCCGAATTCTGGAAGCATTGTAATGTTGACACTTCGTAATATTGACTTTTGAAATATTTATTTTTGCTTATATAATTTTGTATGTATAATATGTCTTTGTTTTTTTCAGCTTTTTGTTGTATCCCGCACATAGCAGGGTAGGCAGAGAAACCTGAGAAACCTAGTGTTAAGGTATTAATTTCCCATTAAGACACTCCATTCTCACCTTTCCGCCGAATTCTTGAGGCATTGCGTGTCGAGTGACGGAACTCTACGCCGTGGTTTGCGTCATTACCCAAATGAGAAAATTATATTCATTTGTTAGATAATTAATATTCATTTCTCCGAGTAGGAATCGAATCCACAAGCGTCGCGTTAAATTACTATACTTAAATAATATCCATTTTACCGCTGTAGTAGATAAAACGCGACTTGGTTTCCGCTGTATACTTTGCTATATGCAAGAAAAGGTGTAAAATCGAAAATTATAGAACCAACCCAAGTATATATATTAATATATAATACTAACTGTATGTAAATAAATAAACATTTTCAACTTAGTTAAAAAAACGATTTTATTACCAAAAATTATCCAAATCGTCTCATTTCGGGCGCGCGCCGTTTACCACTAAACATCGAAAAGAGAATGCTCCATTGTAAATTATCATATTTATCATAAAATTGACACATCTCCACTTATTACCACCTCAAAAGCAGCCAGCTACAGCCAGCCAGCAGATGAGCACCGCGAGTCAACGCCCTCGAACCATCCGGATCTAATTACGTTCTGTCATTAACATCGCGGGGACGGCACGTCCGCCTAGGAAATGGATTCGAATCGTTAGTAGTTTGATTACAAAAAAAGGCTTAATAGAAATATAATAACGGAGAAGAAATTGTAAAAAGATTGTGGAGCAATCCAATAATTGGCGTTATTTGTCGATACGGTTTGGAACCAGTAATGGGCTGGGAGTCGACGTGACTCCGGCCCGGGCCGCTCCAGACTCGTGCTCGAGGACGCTTAGCTAAAGCAGTTTGTACTACTAAACTCTAAATATATAATAGGATAGATTTTTTTATTAAGATAAATTATAGATAAAATATGTCAGAAAAGAAGTATGAAAAAATTAAAAAAAACAATGCGTATGTACTCTTGTGTGTTCTTTTACATCTATTTTGTTGTTTTTTTTTCTGACTTTGTTAAATTTTGTTCATTCGGTATGTTTTTTTGTATGTTATTTGAATAAATACTTACAAATTAGTAGATTTTTTTTTAGTTTTTTTAGATTTTCGTCCTTATATCTAAAGTAAGTAAGTACAATAAACTATAGAAAAACTATTAAATGAAATATTTAAAAAAATACCTTGAATATTGGGATTTCATCATATAACCAGACAAATACTAAAATATTCTAGCGCCAATAAGACTTCTCATACAAAAAAAATATAATTTGGGTAGGGAATATTTAATTACTAAAAAAATAACGAATATTAGTGTGTATAAAAAAATGTCATAGAGTCCTTGACACGTTATATTATTATTACATACTTTAATGAGTTTCATGTTTTAAGCTTGTATTTTATTTAATTCAAATAGTAATATAAACCATTATCTCTATTTTTAATATTTATCACTAGGAAGTCTATATTTTTTAATAAAAAGTATCCAACATCCTTTACTACCTGTAAGAATACGTTTACAAAGTTTTATGATAATCGGTTGAGTAGTTTTAACGTAAAAGCGTAACAAGCAAACTTACATACACATTTATAATATTAGCATGATATTTTCATTATTAATATTTATTATAAGCATTAACTTCATTTTATTATTTAAAAAGTATTTATTCGATACTTCTTAATAACTTTTCCTTCTTTCTAACCAACTTGGCGTTAATATTAGTCTTTATGCCTAGGACTGGGTTTGCTGGCGTTCTATAAAGTAGCTATGGCTATTTTCTATGGTTTATATATTAATAATATTCTCACATGTTAACTGCAACCTGCAGTAAACATTTTATTTTTAAATATTTTTGAAGTGTAATTCCACACTTAGGAAAGAAAAGGATTTATTAAGAAAACGTATAAAAATTTGAACGTAGCGAGATTTGAACCCGCTTCTCTATGGAAACCGTTCAAGCACTCTGACCAACTAAGCCATACGTTCTTATTTTTTTCTTCCCAAATAAGTTTTCAGCTTCAGCTTTACGTTGTATCACACAGCAGAGTAGGCAAAGGGAACCTAGTGTTAGGACACATGCCGCGCTTTGTCTCGAGACCAGAGCGAAGAAATGGAAATATAAATTTAAGTAAATATTTCATCTCCTCGAGTGGGGATCGAACCCACAACCAGTCGGTTTTACAGTCACACTTTGTGCCGCTGCGCCGCCACTGGCCTCAATACTAAAAATAAGTTTTCAATACTAAAAATTTTGGAATCATTTATTTTGTATTTAGTGGCTGTAATATCTAGTATCTACTTACGTTACGTAATAGTTTTCATGTAGTTATTACAAATAAAATTTTTGTTTCTGTATTAATAAAATTAGTTTAACTTAATAATAATAGTTTTTTTTACTACTTTTTATATTAAGACTTAATTTTTATGATCACAAATTGATGTTTACTATTATATGTATATTGTTATATTTTACCTTATTTTTAGCTTAGTCCGTAGCTTCCGTCTACATACTCAGTAAAACATAAAGTAGTATAGTACTATAGTAGGTAAAATGAATATTGTATTGCAAAATTCATTTGAAAATTGAGTTTATAGTGTTAGAGAATATTTTAAAAAGGAGTGTATTTAATAGAGTGTATAAATTATATATGTATGTAGTATTTCCCCTTGTTGTCGGGATAAATAATCTAATAAAAATTATTTACTGCTTTCACAATGTAAATTTTTAAATTTTATTTTTACTGAAAATTTAAGTTTCTTAACGAAATTGCAAAAAAAATATTTGAAGGTTTATAATTAGAATGTATATGTATTATTTTTTTTATTTATGCATAACTATTAAAGTCATGCGAAAGTCTTCAAATACACGGAGTATTTGAGTCGATTCGATTCAATTGTTTTTAATTTATTTTATTAACTTAAATTAAATCAATATTTAATAATAATAATTTTCATATTAATAACCTAAAAAATAAGTTTGTTACTAACATAGGTTAAAAATTACACATTTTTTAGAAGAGAAGAACGAACAAAGTACAAGTAAATCATCCAAGATATTTGATCCATTACATCGATATGTACCTTAATACCTTCATGATATTGGACCAGATTGTAGAAAAAAAATCTATTGTCGTTTAACAAAAAGACTTGTTTTCTCGCGATCACGTCTTAGTTTATTGTATTTTAGAATGAAATAATTAGTTGGTTCGGTAACGGGAGATTTTTTCCTACATTAGCTTTACCTCATTGTAGCTCGTGTAATTTTATATTTTTTGTATTTTCGAATATTGAGTGAGTGGGTGCTATGAAAAAGTGCGTTTAGTAAAAAATCAAGGGAATTTTTCAATAATAGACAGCCAGCTACGTATACCTATAATTTACAAATTGGCCTCACTTCACTATGTGGGTATATAGTGATAGTAGAGTCGGCTCTTTTATTAATATTTGAATGATATTTAGGGATGTGGAGTTTTTTTGTTGTATATTATAGTTAAAATATATGCAAATTATATATTTCTACTTTTTTATTATTATTATTGTTATTAAAATGAAGAAAAAACAACATTAAAAATGCTCTAAAACGTAAATGTTAATTGCAATCTGTTAAAATAATCATATTTTGTACCGTAACGATCGTTGTATTGACAAAATAAAAATCATATTTTAACTAGCAATCTGTTTTTTTGGTGTTGTGTAAAAAATGCAGAGTCTCATTTTAACGACATCACCACCCACCGCGTGGAAAATATCTGTATTTAAATCTCCTTTTGTTTCAAGCTTTTGTAGATAAAAATTTAAGTTTTATCATTTGTATGTGAATTTACACAAGTCAATTTCCTTTGTCTTAGGTTGCAGGTACGTCTCTTCTCAAAATGCGTAAAGTTTCGAGATCAACTCCAATTCATTAACTTTGAATGCCTACCTGTCCCAAGTTTGTTTGTCTTAGCCTTAGCTGGAGATCATCAACAAATAAATAAGTTTCATTTTACCTTTCCACTTGTGTTTTTTGAATATTTAAAAAATAAAAAAAAATATATATATACATATTATAAACTAAGGAAAAAGGAACCAAGGAAACAAAAAAGTAAAAAAAAAACATAACTCAATAATATAAATATTGCATTTATTTCAACGAATTCGGCAAATATAATAACTGTAGATAATAATTATAATAATACTATTTAGTTTACAAGATTTTTTTATCTTTCTTTAGTTTCAGACGACAAACATCGCCAAAATTAAACCAAAAGATATTCACTGGCTGGCACTGGACTTCTCTTTCAAGAATTATTTCGAAAAATATCATCTGAGTAACAGTAAATGCAGATCGCATAAAATTAGGTAAACTTATATAATACTTATTAAAATAAAGTTATTGGAAGTCGCAATGGAGGCAAATTCAATACCACGGCGACCGCCAGCGACGGGGTTGCTGACGGGGCCGATGTACATACATAATATATTCTAAACGAAACAAATAAAAATAATACAACTAAAGAACAAAAATAAATACAAACATAACAAAAAGCAAAGTAAAATAATAACAAAAAGCGATATGCAAAATCATTGTAACCTATAGGTTATAGGTAAATAATTGCATTAAAAATATTCAAAATCTGTGGACAATATCAAAGTGAATATTTGCATCTGAAAGCGTAATAGTAAAGTATCTTGATACGTAAGACGAGGGGTAGGTTTTCACAAAATACATAAGACGCGACACCCGCTGCGCGTGCGTCGATTCGTAGCGCGCGCTAAAGGAGGCGCGCGAGCACCTTCTTCTCTATACGAGACATTTAAATTTCAAGAAAATATTTGCATATCGCCGTACTCCCTAATTTTTAACCATTCTTATGTAAATTCGTAGAGAAAATCAAAAACTACAGGCGGTGACACCAAAAGTCACCGCCACATTCATTATTATATTGCAAACTTTCTATATAATAAGTCTGCATTTATTTTTGTTCTCATTGCAGATATAATATGTGGAGTAAACTAAAAGATACAGTTATATCACAAGTTTTCAAGATGCCTCTATGAAACGAACAATATATTTACTATATACTAGCGAACAGCGGTTCGAGACAAACTTTACAGCGACCTAACTTATTAAATTCTAATAGTATACTTTTACATGATGAATTAAATATTTACAGTGGAGCTCTGGGTAATAATTTACAAAACACATCAATCTACAAGGCACCTTATTTAAATAGTAATAACGACTTCAGGCTTCGCTTTGACTTTACATAATAACTAAACGTTTTAAATTCTCTATAATATATAATTTGGTTTTCATTATAAACTTACAACAATCGACAATTCTCTAAAACCTAATAGGAGTTTTAAATATGAACAACTAGGAAGAATAATAATATTATGCAACAGATTACTAGTGTTATGCGAGCTACGCGATGTTGGTTCACAATGCGACGGATCGATATAACATGTTTAATAAATGAAGGCAATGAAAATAAAGGAAACAATCGACATTTACGGAGAGTTTCCGAGAAAGTCTTTTGATTGGCGTCATTTGAATATTTAATTATTCATGTGGGGAGAAGTGCGTGTGCGCAAGATCGGTCTTATTAGATATACGACGTCCTTCACGCGTCCTAACTCCTACCATTGTTGTGTTCGTTTGCATTTAAATAGCGGCGGCTGAGCGAGGGACGCCCACCGGCCCGCCGCGTCGACTGCCCGGCACGCCTCTCGGGCCCTCGCGGCCTCGCGGCCTCGCGCGGGCTGTCTGTCACTTACCGCGCTGTGGCACCGCTTCGTGAAACAATGCTCTAATGTAAACTACGGAGATGACGCGACAAATGTATTCTCAACACCTACTTAGACTGCTTCTTGCTCAATTTTGTTCGGTGAACGTTACAATTTTATTTGAAATTGAAAAAAAGTTATGAGCTTTCAACTCAGCACGTTTACACTTACTCTATGCAAACAATTTAACAAGACACAACAAATTTACGTAATATTCTGTCAATCATCGACATTGCAATACCAACATCACTTAGTAACAATATCGCGTAATATCTATAAATTATATACAAAAGAACTCACTAGTAGGAAAATAGACCAACGATCGTCACGGCACTACATGAGCTTGGCTCTGAGCGTGGTTTGAGACATGTCTTTGAAAGTGAGACAGTCCACGAGAGAGCGAAGCTCGCCGTTGCGAGGTTCTAAGTTAACAGTCCGTAGCCGCGTAGTGCATGGCACTAGACGACTTGGACCGCGGTCAAGTAGTGCACTCACCGTTGCCAGCGAGCTGAGGTCGGAGGAACGCGTTGTGTAACTCGCTACCGAGCCCGCCTTCGAGCCGCGCTGCCATCTGCATTAGTGCGAGCGTACTGTCGTCTCCTGCGCCGACGCTGTTCTCCAGACGCGCGCGCACTGCGGCGATGTGACCGCGCGTGAACACGTGGTCTTGCACTGAATATTTGTGACTGTACTTAAAATCACACACACGACACTCCTCCGGTGGTTGCGCGTCGGAGACCTCTGGTAGGCCCGCCGCTAAGCGCGCCTTCTTTTCCTTTGCCCTCGCATTTTGGAACCACACTTGAACCACACGTTTTGGTAATCCAATTTCCCGTCCAAGTGCCTCGCATTCTGCCATTGTCGGTGTTTTGTAGTCACCGAATAATGACTTCATGATTTTTACTTGAACCGAAGACATTTGTGTCCGGAAGCGCTTGCCTGGAGGCCTAGGCATTTGTTGTTGGCCTGGTAAAGGAGACGTCGGTTCGTCGTCCTCGTAAAATTCCATAGTTTCTGACGCGGTATCTGACCTTTCGTCGGCGTCTGATCCCGGTCGTGACAAATCAACAGGTTTACTAAGATCCAAAGGTATTTCGGTTTTTCCATGTTCAGTTC
>DWQW01013611.1:0-10146 GCA_018249695.1 Heliconius erato demophoon | reverse complement strand
GTCTTGAAACTAGAGCGAAATGGAAATATCAATTTAAATAAATATTTCATTTCCTCAAGCGGGGAATGAACCCACAACCGTCATGTTACAGTCACACCCTTGTGCCCCTGGGCTACAATGGCTGGACATTTATATTTAAGTATGTATAAAATAATAACATACATCTTTTCTTGTTAGTTTAGGTGTGACCTTAATTTCTGCGGGTTGTTGAAGAAAACAATTTGTTGTAATTTGAACATTAACATTTTCAATTGGTGTGAATGGAATTCCAGAAGTTGAAGCTTTGGTTGCATTATTTTACTTGTTTTTATTAATCTGCAAAAATATAGAAAATATTAAAAATAGTTAGCTACAATAAATACAGAATAGCAAACAATATATTATTTAATTGCAAAATATAACTGTACCTGGTTAACATAATTTTCTTTATTTATAGGTAAATCATGTTGCTCAAATAAATCTGGCACAGCATATATCCTCAGTCTTTGTCTATTATTATCATAAAATTGTGAGGTACTAAAATGTCTCCTACATAGGACTTTTACTATTGGCAATAAATAGAGAATGTAGAGAATGATTCCATAGAAATCCAATCTTTAGTAGGTTAACAATATTTGGTCCAAGCCTGTGCCCTGAAAATATACACAGCTAGGTATTGAGTTTCGTCACTCAGCAAGCAGCCTCCAGAATTCAGCGGAAAGTAGCAAACGGAGTACCGTAACACTACGTTCCCTCTGTCTACCCTCCTGCGAGCGGGAAACGAGAAGCTCATTTATTTACAGCTTCAGAGTAGTTATACATTACTTAGTTAAAACTGGGTGAGGCATCGCAGCCGCCATTGCACACTTTTGTTTTCATTATCTAATATCATGAATAAAGCCCCTTATTTTTTTGGCTATATAATTAAATATATCAATTAAGATTTGGAGTCTAATCACTTACTTGGTACTATTATCCTTTCTTGGTTTAGGAAATCTGTGAAAGGAAATGGCCATATCTTGAGTACGTGTTTTACCACACTTAGCACATTTTCTATGATTGTTTATAGACATTTTAATAGCTAAAATTAAACTACGTAGTAAAATACAGGAAATAAAATATATACTTAAATAAAGTAATATTAAAAATAACTTAAATAATATGCGAAAACAATAGCAAACTCCATGAAAACAAATTGAAATGAAATTTCAATTTTTTTTTAGTTCACAACTATTTTATTTGCCAGTACTATGAATTATATTTAATTTTATAAGAATTTTTTGGTCTATCCTTAAGGGGGTCACCCCACTCAAGGCCTGTTTTTTAGGTTTTTTATTTTTTTACCGACCAGTAAATAGATAGACCTTTATTAAGTTTATTATCATTTATTAAGATATTTTGACAGTTTCAATATAAATATAACAATATAACTCTGCCTTGAAAAAATGCTCACACTTCCTCGATGATTCCCGCTGATTGGCTTATCAGAAACAAAAAAAGTAAACGGCGTTTTAATCTGTGAACCTCAATGCACGGAATGAATTATCATCAAATGAATATACCAAAAATTGGACATTTGAAAAAATAAAACGTGACGAAAAAAAAAAACGAATGACCGTTATGGGATGATCCCCTTAATCCCAAAATTGGGAGGATCTTCAGAATCACATTTCTCTGATAATAAAAAGGTCAATGGTTGTAATGGTGGATAATCATCTTTTTCACAATTCGCATTAATGGAATGAGGTGAATTCATGTTATTAATCAACAATGTTTTGTAGGCATTCATAAATTGCATGCATGTAGGATTAACATTCCTAATACCATTACTTCGAATACAATGAAAAAAGTTCTCAAGGAAATCTCGATTAAATTATTTTGTTATAATATTATTAATTTTAAATCTCTTATTTCGTCTCGTATTTCCACATTTCTTTAAATGTAATTATGTTATGAATCCAGTTCTGGACAGATGGCACTTTTTTATATTTTTTGGTTTCTGTGCCATCTTGTTTTTTTTCAAATTTAATTGATTTTAAAATAGGTAAAAAACAGCTTTACACACTGGTTTTAAAAAAGACATAATTTTTGGTTAAAAATAACAATTTTAGGAGAACTGCTAAACAGTTAATATATTAAGTTTATTTTTTGTTTCACATTTGTATAGCAGTATATATTTTTTTTATTTAATAAAATTACAAACTTAACAAAACCATTATCATACGGCCAGAGATGTTACAGGCACTAGATTAGAAAATATTATATGTATAAATCATATAAATATTGCATGTGCTACAAAAATGTGCGTAAGTCCTTACTAATATAGAATATTTATTTAATCATTCTACATAACCTATCTCAATGGAGACAATTTCCAAAGACTAAAGAGTTCTACAGATGTCGCTAGTTGTTGTAGGTAAATAAAAGACCGATAGTTTGAACGTTTATTTCGACATTTAAAATATAAAAACAATATTTTAAAAGTATACCATGATATTGTTGTTTGTGGACAAATTCATTTTAGAGCGAGCGGGAGAATTAATCTAATCAACATTTTTAGTTTATAAAATTAGAAACTGTAAAGTAAATTAAAGAGTTCTACAAAAATACTCAAGAAAATATAAAACAATACTTAAAATTGACATAATTCCTAAATCATAATTAAATTAAAATTTTGATTCTTTCTTTAAAATGCAAAAGTACAAACATTTAAATTCAATAATTAAATACAATATTAACATACAAATAAGTAATTAAAATAATAATGAGTAGTGAAGGCTGTTTTGTAATTATATTATTGTAATAGTAATTTACAATGAGGAACCTGAAAACAGATTACTTTTATTCTAATAAATAAATTTATACATTTCTAAATTACGTTTTTTAATTAATTTATTTTGGAATCTTTCAATGCTAATGTGGTGTATAAAAAAGTATATACCCTGTTTTATGTTGTAAGATAAATAGTTTTTCTCATTATGATAATACAAGATGTCAGACAATTTTGAATATTGTCTTCTAATTATTAGTGAAATAATTAAGATATGATATCCTTTAAAATATTTCATATGTTTCATTTTTCATTGAAGTAAGTCCATCTCAGGCAAAAAAAATTTTTAAACAGACACTTGTACTCGGTGGTCATACCTCAGATACTCTAATGTATGTATGTTTCTTAAATTATCTGAAAAATGTCCCATAGGACCGTTGATACTAGTAAAACAGATGACTTTAACTGTGAATTTCTGGAAATAAAAAATAACATTTTAATTACAAATTAAATTAGGTATTTTATTCAGTGTAGGTTGGTAAGTAAGTATATTTAATAATAATAAAAAAATGATACTAAGAAAATGAAGATTTTTTTGTTGACAGCCATAAGTACTTATAAATTGTAATAACATAATGAGTAGGCATTTGTTCAAAATATTCAAGTAAGTTAGGAGAGCCAAAGCAGAATTTATACAGTTTCTGGCATGAAAGTTTATATTACAAGTGATTTTTTTTAATTTATATTATCAATGAAAAATAGAATATTAAGATTACTTACCATCATTTATTATTCATAATTTCAATAAAAATATTCAAAAAGTTTCTACGTGTATTGTGTGTGGTTCTGTAGCCATTATATTACAGAAGTAAGATAATTAGCAGTTGTAATATTCAATATTTACAAAACATAGATTTTTTTCACTGTTTTTACAAAACTTAACTTGTTTACATAGGATTTTCAGTTATACTAGTAATTAACTAAGTTGTCACTTTATTGTTCCGGTATAAGAATATATTTACAAAAACCTAGTTTATCATTTTCTAGTAAAATTATTAACTAATGATCAATGTTTATATCACTGATATATAAAATAAACATTACCTTTGTTTGTGTCAAGTCCTATTATTGCGTAGCATGACATTCAACATGACGTTCAATTATCACTACATCACGCCATCTTGTTCTTGTCTAGATGGCAGTGAAAAAAATAAAATTATAAAAAACATGTAAATTTAAATAAAAAATAATTTAATATTTTACTAAAAATAAAAAACTAATGAACGTAATAAATATAACGCGTCTTACAGAAAAAATATATATATTTTTTTTCAATGCTACAAAAAAATATAAATATTAGAATATTTTGATGATTTTCTATTTAAAAGCTGGTACTTTTCCTAATTTAATTTGGTTGATATACTTCAAAGGTTTGCTAGGTTAGGTTAGGTTAGGTTAGGTTAGGTTAGGTTAGGTTAGGTTTTTTTTTTTTTTTTGGGAGTTGAATCCCTTGACTTTATGTTTTTTGTGACTGATGCCAATCTACACTTCCAACCGCAGTCCTCGCTAATGTATACGGGCGGCCGGGGTCGGTTGCGCAGACATGCTTGACATATGTTTTTATTTATTACTTATTTTACTTTTTACCTTTAAAAGACAGACTTATAGATTTTTAGAAACAGAATTTTCTAATAATTATTACAATTTTGATTGAGACACAATGTTTTGACGAAGATATTAAGATAACAAAGTTTTTGTATGACAAGAACAATTTTTGGACTTAGAGTACGATTTATTTTGAGACACAATTTTAAGACAACAAATATATCTACTTATATATTATACAATATATATATTATAAAGAGTTTTAAGAATTTTTATACCAAATATGTTAATAACGATGAATTTTAAGACAAAGATACTGAATAATTTTAATAATAATTTTTAAGGGAAGAAAATCAATTTAAAGCTATTATTACACCCCATAATCAATTTTACACTTTACTTGATTCATCATGTACTGGACTGTAGGACAGTTGGCAGAGATAGCAGAATGGCTTGTGTTAATATTACTATTTGTTTTGGCGTTATGTTTAGTACAGTTGAAGCAGACGGGGGTTGTATTACTGATTATGTGAGGACAATTAGTGTTTTGGTGGGTTTTATCGGAGCAGTGCGAACAAGGCCTGCAGTCAGACATACAGTTTTTGCTGATATGCCCGAACTGCAGACACTTGTAGCACTGCAGAAACGGTGAGAAGTCCCCCACGAACACCTGCTGGTGATCGACGTTGAGTCTTCCCAGTTGTGTAGCCTCACGCCACACCGCTGGGGAGACAATAAACACGGCATTATACAATTTTGGGTTCCGGTTATTATTGCGCTTAAATCTGAGCAAAAGGTCATCTGAATCTGAGATTAATTGATTAACTGAGGGGTTTTGTTGTTTAATAATGGAAGTTAAGTCCTCAAGCGGAATATCCTTGGACACCCCCTTGAGGATGAGCATAGGTCGCAGCTTTTTGGCTGGCTCGGCTGAAACTATTTTAGATTGTTTAAGCTCATTAAGGGTGTCCTGACATTGGGTTTCATTCATAAATTCCACCCTGACTTTATTGTTGGAAATGATTTTAACACGAGAGGGCGCATACTGCTTATCACGGAATGAAATGGACTTCTTAAATTTATTAATGGTTTCCTGTTTATCTTCAGGATCTGAAGTTTCTAGGGGAGACACTACTATTGCCGGCTTATATTGGGACTTTGGGGACTTTTCAGGGGGTTCTTTGGGCTTATTAGTGGCAACCTGAGCGTACGAAGGAGCAGCCAACTCCTCTTTTAACTCTGTCTTCAGTTTGCCCATCTCCTCTCTCACTGCTGCAACGATATCCTCTCTCAGAGTGCCGACGTCCACAGCGGGTGTTGTTTGTGGAGCTGTGACTTCAGGTGCAAAGTTAACGTTCTCTGGTTCCATCACAGACTCCATATACATATCTGTAGCAAATCTTATTTCTTTGGCAGCTTGTATTATATACTTTTTATTTTCTGAAGTAACACTTCTGTGTTCCTCTATGGCAAAAACTATGGACTGGGTTAGTTTGTGGACGACGTCGTAGAAGGAGCGGATATCTTTCGCACTGCTTGCTACAGCAGCGAGAGTCTTCTCTGCCTTAGGAGCTTTCGATTTAGCTTTGGCTTTGGTCTTGGGTGGAGTTTTAGGGCGTCCTAGATCGAGATCAAGATCGTCCTCTGGAGACATGGCCAGCAAGAAACAGTCGGGATCCGGGGAGCTACATCTGCTGTCTGTTGCCTGAGCAGCGCTCGACCCGGGATTGACGTTATCCTGGCTACTTGTCCCAGCCACGAGAGAAGACTGAGGCGATGTCGTTTTGCAACTGTTTGTGGATGATCTGAACATCTTTTTATAATCCATTATGGGGATTCTAGGGACCAAGCAAAATGCCTGCCAAATATCAACTTTATCGGTAAACTAAAAATTTATAAAATGGATTCTTGTCTACTAGGTCATGAAAGATAGGATGGGGGGGAGGGCCAGTTTTTCAAAAACTATCAAACGGATTTGAATAATTTTGGTGTCAATAGATCGGGCTCGTGAAGGCCTACGATCTGATATGAGTCAAGTCCGAGTGGGGGGGGATTTACGCGTTTAATCGCAGAAAAACCCCAAAAATTTTGAAAAATCCGAGTAAATCGCGCTAAAATAGCACGAAATTTGTCCAAATCTTAAAAATAATTATATACAGACGCAGAGCCAACTCGACCCTACGAAATAAAACAAAAATAAACTAAATCTATTGACAAAAATTTTTGATGAAATAATTTTGTATGAAATTTTTATATGAAAATTTTTAAAACTAAAATATTATAAAAACTATATATATAATGATAAATTTTACACTTAGATATTAACAATAGGATGTATTTAGACACGAATGCCAAATATTTTGATGATACGACAACTTTTAGATGGTTTAGGGAACTTTTTATCCCGACCGGTTAGGTTAGGTTAGGTTAGGTTAGGTTAGGTTAGGTTTTTTTTTTTTTTTTTTTTTATAATGTAAAGCTCTGTGCTTTACGTCTGCGTCCCTCTGACGTAATCAGAGACTTTTTGTACAGTTTATTTTAAATTTACAATTTTTGAGGAATTCTCCAAAGAGATAGATTTTTAAAAACATTTATAATAAAAGACATTTTTGACAATACTCTATAAGAAAGACTTAAATTTTGACAAGTTTCGCAATAGCTACAATATTTGGACACTAATTTACAAGAACAGCCGAACAACCGAACAAACTTGGAGCAACTTGGAACAAATATAATGATTTTTACTAAGAGTGACAACTAAAAGGAGACTTCAATAATGATGCTAATAATTCAGACCAACTCGGCTCTAAGCCAAAATTAACAAAACTATAAGATAAAACAATACTTTTGCAAAGGAAGACACAACAATTTGGAAGTATTTTTCTAAAACGATGACAACTGACAAACTTTAAACTCAACTCTAAACATCGGGCCACTAATGTCGTCGAATGGCTCCCTCCACGTCCATGAAAATATTGTATCGGGTTTCTTTCAAAAAGCCTTTTACGATATTTTTGTCCGGGCCTGGAGGGAGTCTTCGACGCATCACTCCTGAGGCATATGTTTCTGTTTTTTGAGGACCTTTTGCGACGCAAATGACGGATACAAGAACTTATGTTGGATGCCGGCATTTGGTTCCGTTTCACGGTTTTAGTCTTTTTAATTAAGTTTAATTTTTTATTTATTATTTTTATATTTTTACAAGTTTTAACGTTTTTAACAAATTTACCAATTGTATTTTTAATTTTGAATTTTTTGGTTCCCGGTTTGTCGTCAAGCTCCAGGTCGACCCGGGTCGTGGTGCATCCGGTGCTGGTGGGGTCATCCAAGGCGCCCTCAGCAGTAGGCAATGCTGGCTCGAGCAAGCGCATCCCACTTGCATCTGACCGGGCAATCCGTACTGAACGCGTTGTGTTCAGTACGGTCCATCTTCGCGTCAGTGCAGTTACAACACGATGGTGATGCGTTGCTGAGCCAGCCCTCACACTCCGTCTTCATGTGGGGTCCCCCACAGTGGCTGCACCTGGGGGCGGTTTCTTTACAAAACCGCCTCCCGTGTCCGTAGCCCAGGCAGAGAGAGCACTGTACGAGTGGCGAGAAGTCGGCCACTCTGATTTTTTGAAGGTCAATGTACAGTGCTCCCGCCTCCACTGCTCTACTCCACACTCTGGGGGACACCCTCATGATGACGTGCTTGGTCTGTAGATTCCTAGCCTTTCGGCGGAACCTGACTTCCGACCGGAAGTCCTCCTCGGGTATGCCGTTGAACAAGTCCCGATTCTGCTTCCTCAGGGCGCCCAAGATATCGTCGTCGGAATTGTACGATAAGACGTCCCTGAGGATCAGAAGCGGGTCCTTGTTCTTGACGTCCTCGAAGGTCAGCCGGTCGTTCGCCAGGCTCAGCCTCTCTTTAACCTTCTCTCTCTCCGCTGCCGTACTGCATCCTATGATCACTTTTTGATCCTTCGCCTTCCTGACCCTCTCCACCTTCACCCATCCCTCCTTGGCATCCACGACCTCCCTTATTTTCCCGAGCACGTCCTCTCCCGTGTCAATCTCGTCCCTCGAGGAGACTACAACCGAGTGTAGTGCGGTTGGCTGCAGGCTAACCCTTTTGGTTTCGCTAGCCGCCACACTCGCGTATGTAATCCCCTCGAGCGATTCCTTCTGTTTTTCTAATGCCGATCTCAGCTCCTCCATCCTCTCCTCATTCCTTCGGATCAACCCCGCGTGCTCTTCGAGTTTCCTCACTAGCTCTTCTTCCATTTCCGTTCTCTTTTCCAATTTCTCTTCTGCTCCTTTTTCTTCCCTACTACTGTTTCCTACCTCATTCCTTTCCTCTTCTGCTTCCTTCACGAGCTGATATAACCGCTCTATCGCGCTCGTAACCTCAGTCTTTATGCTCGTTTTCGTGTTACGTGATATACCCAAGTGGTACTTGGCCTTTGTCAGACAGGCCTTGGCCTCGGCTGTCCTGCTTCCGTAAGTCGGCGGGTCAGCCGACGCCTCGGCCGTTCTGACAGACCTGCCCTCTTGGGTATAGGTCTTGTTTTTGTGGGGGCGCGATAGAGCGGTCGGGGAAAACGGGGGTCGCTGCTGATCCTCTGGCGTTCGGATCGGCGAGTCCTCCAGGAAACCCACCTCCTCTGGGGTTCCCGAGAGGTCCAGGATCCGAGCGCTGCTCCTTGCCGGTGTGCGCAACATTTTCTTGTCAGAGGGACTCGTCCAAATTCTGAGTGGTGTATAGAGCCACCCAGAAGTCAATGTATATTTAAGTTTAAAAACTGCAAGGAGTAAAATAAAAAGAAGAAGTAATATATATGGGGGGTGAGGGGAACTAGAAGGTTTTTTAACAAAAATCTAATCTTCCCCTCTCGGCCTACCGTGTCAAAATTTAAAAAGTTTAATAAATATGATGTATAAAAAGAAAGTATATATATAATAGATTTTACTCCCGCAAATTTTAGAATGAGTCTATATTTATTTATATACCTGTATATAATTTTAAAATCAGTGTAAATAGTATTTTCAATAATTAAGATACTTTGCCTTATCCTATTATTAGTCAGTGGTGTAAAAAGCCACTGACCGTCTATATCTAAGAAGTTAAAATTAATTATATAATTTTCTGGTCTTTCTGCACCAAAAACACGGACAATAAACGAAATATAAAATTTTTTGGCGTCGATAATTTCCACCAAAATCAGTCTTCTTTACCTGCCCTGTGAGTAAAGGGAGGGGGAGAGGGCCTTTTTTTCAGTTTCTACTGAACGTATCTCAGCGAAACTGGTGTCCAACGAACGGGCTTCGGAAGGCCTCCAAAACAATGTATAACCCGCGAGAATGAGAGAGGAGGTGCAGGTAAGATGTCCAAAAAACCGAATTTTTCAAGTGTTTTTGCGTCAAAAATGGCGCAAAAATTTCAGCAAAAATTTCGAAAAAATTTAGAATGGTACGGCGCGGAAGACCCTACGACACGATACCAAGAAGTCAGCAATCCAAAGAAGGTAAGTGGTTCAAATAAATAATTTTCTATTTCAACTAGCCAAAATTTTTCTAAGTGTTTTTCAGTGATTTTGATTTTTGTAAATAGGTCGAAACTTGTGTAAATAGTGTTAATTCACTTAGATCTTGTATATAAAATAAATTTGGAAGAAAAAATTTCGTTTTGAAAAATTCGTTTTGTATCGGTTAGGTTAGGTTAGGTTAGGTTAGGTTAGGTTAGGTTAGGTTAGGTTAGGTTAGGTTAGGTTAGGTTAGGTTAGGTTAGGTTAGGTTAGGTTAGGTTAGGT
>DWQW01013610.1:0-10147 GCA_018249695.1 Heliconius erato demophoon | reverse complement strand
GTTGCCATTGCTGGCGACGTGACTCTACCACACGTACTTTAGTCGCCTCTTACGACACCACCAGTACCAGGATGATCCTATTCTAGGCCGGGATCACACGGCAAGATCCTACGTTCCGCCGAATTCTCTAGTCATTGCGTATCGAGTGGTGGAACTCAACGCTACACTTTACCTCGATACCAGAGCGAAGAAATGAAAATATTAAATATTTCATTCCCTCGAGTAGGGATCGAACCCACAACCCATCGTGTATAAATCACACGCTTGTGCCCCTGCGCCACGACTGGCCTCTATATGTATGTTAATCTATATGTATATTAATAAATGAAGAAATAAGTTTGGTATGTAGATTTTATGCATAGTACGAAACTACAAGGTTAAGCGCAAATAGTGAACAATGTTATTTTTATAACTGTAATTACTTTTATATCGAACATTGACGCGTGTATAAAGACCGTAATGGTGCAGTGGTACAGTCTTATTTTAATCGGGATGGTCGTGGTTTCGATTTTATTATTTTCTCTCTCTGATTAGGCGACAAACGGAAGCGTTGAGTTCCGCTACTTAACATGCAATATGTCAAATTATTAGGAGTGTCTTAATACTAGTTTCCATATGCCTACCCTGCTATATTCGGGATACAACGTGAAGATTTTTACTTTTGTCGATTGATATTGAGTAAAGGAACTTAATTAAATATATAATTGTTTTAAAGATTCGATGAGAATATAATATTTTAATAAGTTTAGGATAATAAGAAAAAAAATGAACCGTGTTTTTTAATTTTCTCAATTTATCATAAATAAATAAGAATACTAACCAACTCTTCACAAAATAATGACATGAGTGGAACATTGACTTACTTAAAACAAAACCGATTGAGAAATAGAAAATTTGGTATCTTATATACAATATTTTATCACCAACCTTTTACATTAAGAAACAAGAATATATATAACTACAATAAAAAAATAAATAGTAAATACCACAAATTTCGTACAGTTAAGTATTAACCGCGCGGTCCGCTACACGGTCACGGCTCGCGGGCTTACGGTCTGCGGTGACGGTAACGCTCGCGCCGTACCGGAGAGACGTTGTAAGGAACATTTTTACAAATTAAAAGCTTATTTTTGAAAAGTATTTCTTACGTTTTTGTTTTAACTTCACGCCGTATCCCGCAAGTAGCATATCTTGTTACGTGCAGGAAAATCTGGAAACGTAGTGTTAAGACACTCCGATCTCATTAAGACACTTTCGTTTCCAACGAATTTTCGAGTCATTGCGGATTCAATGGGGGAACTAAACGACGCGCTTTGCCTTGTTACTATAGCGACGAAATGGAAATATTAATTATTTTATTCCTTCAAATGGGAATCGAAACCACAACCGTTGAGTTACAGTCTACGCGCTACTGCGCTACGGCAGTCTATTTGTTATTCATTAATCTCAATTAAGTTAATTGTTACAATTAGAAACAGAATAGTTAAACACATACATTAAAGTATATTTGAAAAGTCAATTTTGGCATATAAAAAATGCATACAAACTTATGCTTATTATCTTTAATTCGCTTAATTGATCTGAGGCTCTAATTTCAAGATCAAAATAAACCGTATTTTACATCTCTGCCACATTGCACTTGACTAAACTTCCTCGTGGTTGCGGTTATATGAAACCTGACACTCGGACGTTGGTCTTAAACGTTATAATGCTATATAATATGAGGTCAGTCGTGGCGCAGGGGCACAGAGTGTGACTGTAAAATCGACTGGTTGTGGCTTCGATCCCCATTCGAGGAGATGAAATATATATTTAAATTTATATTTCTATTTCTGCGCTCTGGTGTCATCTCAATACACAATGCTTCCAAAATTTGGCGGAAAGTGGAGAACGAAGTGTTTTAATACTACTTTCCCTCTGCCTACACTACTGTGTCGGGATACAGCATGAAGCTCATTTAATATAAATGTCTACTAGGGGCACAAGAGTGTGACTGTAACGCGACGGTAGTGAGTTCGATCCTCACTCGAGAAAAATTATTAGTATTTCATTTTTACGCTCTGCCACTAAAGCAAAAGCCCAGATTTGAATTTCACCACTCAACACGTCATGTTTCGAAAAAATCGACAAAAAGTGGGCAACGGAGTATCTTTACTCTAGATTCCCTCTGCCCACACTGCTATGTGCGGGATGCAGCTTGAAGCTGTATATGTAAAATATACTTATATAGATATGCCACTTATTAGAAGCCGTTGTGGCGGAGTAGGACAGCATCTGACTGTAAACACGACGGTTTCGGGTACGATTCTCATTTAGAGTAATTAATTATTTTCATTTCATCGCTTTAGTAACAAGATAAAGCGCGGCGTTCTACGGCGCAATGTCTCCAATTTAATCGGGAAGTGGAGAATGAAGTATCTGGACACTAGATTCTCTCTGGCTAATTGTTGTATGCGGGACACAGAATGAAGCTAAAAAAATATAGCCACCATTTATATTTAAAAAAATATATATTTATCTATATATGGATGTAACTGAATTTCACTTGATATAAAAATATAAATGTTTGTTTTTTAAAATTTTAATCCGCCTTACCCATTAGCCTTAATACTTTTACTTTTTAAAAAAAATGGATACACACGTGAGAAATAATTATTACGTAAGAACAATATCATTGTACAATTTCAAAGTAAAATAGAATAAAAAATATAAAATTTTAAAAGCTTAAAGTATTTTTAAGAAAATAATATTTTTCATAAATTGTAAGTAAATACATTTTATTGATAAGAAGGTAAATCACATTAGGTGTACTATGCACGCTTCAAAATAAAAAAAAATACCGTCGTGGCGCAGCGGTCCAGCGTCCGACAGTAAACACGACGGTTATGGATTCGATTTCCATTCGGGGCAATGAATAATTTACATTTCTCCATGCCTACTCTAATATGTACGGGATACACCGTGAAAACAAAAACTTTATTTTAGTTGCTTAGAAATTTGAAAACGAAGTGTTAATTAATCCACACTTAAGAAAGAAAAATACTTATTTAGAAAACGTATAAAAATTTGAATGTAGCGGGACTCGAAACCGCGCTTCCTGGAAACAGTCCAGGAGCTCTGACCACTAGCCATACGTTCTCATCAAGCTACGTCGAAATTTTTATATGCTTTTTACAACTTATTTATGTCGTTAGCATCTCTGTAGGGAGATTTTTACAAATTTTCGCTACCCAAAGATAATTACTAAGAATTATAGTCTGGCAAGAGAGAATGCTATTTATTAAATATTTAAAAAAAAAAATAAAGTGTTAGTGTCGGGACTGAAACCCGGAAACCGACCAGGCTCCCAGATTTCCAGGAGGCGCGGGTTTGCCACGCTACGTTAAAATTTTTAAACGTTTATTAAATAAATATTTGACTGAAAAATCCGTTTATATAATATAATTAGTAAAATGAAGCGTATATAAAAAAGAAGCGTATGATAGCGTGAATAAATAGTATATATTTATTTCGAACATATAACATATAAATCTTAACACATTTTGCAGAACATGTCAGCCACGATACAGTTTATTTAGATTTACTATGATGTATGGGTATGGTCGATTATTTATACTGTTCTTTGATCACGATCCGATCACGGGGGAGTTTGTATGAATTGTAGCGACCTTCAATCAATCGAGAGTCGTTTTGCCGACGATAGAATAATAGATTACGTCAATACATTTAAGATTTACTGGAACTAGTTTATTGCATATGATATTAAGGATTTTAGAAAAAGCCCGCGCCTCCTGGAAACCGACCAGGTCCCTTTCCAAGGGACGCGGGTTTGATTCCCGCTACGTTCAAATATTTACACGTTTTCTAAATAAGTATTTTTCTTTCCTAAGTATGGAATAACACTTTAAAAATATTAAAAACATTTATGCATATTCCACTAAAATTACAATTAGTTGTTTTAATTTCCTTGCTGTTTTATTTATGTTCATTTTCCGGTAGACAAAAAACGGCGTTGAGTTCCGCCACTCAACACGCGATGTTACGAAAACTGTACGAAACAAATAGCCTTAACTAGCTTTAAAAAATATATTATTTCGGAAATATCCTATATTTAAAAAATATTACAAAATTGAATAGGTAAATGAAAATATGACTGCTAAAGCTATTATGTAAAAATAACTCCTAAATGGATCAATTTAGTTTAATTAATATATTTAAATAAATAGTATATTTAAATAAAATAAATTGATATATATATATATATATATATATATACATATATGCTTTAAAAAAATCAGCGGAAAGTGGGGAACGGAGTACCTTAACAATAGGTTCCCTCTGCCTATCCTGCTATGTGCGGGATACAGCGTGAAGCTGATTTTACATAAAAAACAAGTTTGAATATAAACAAACTTTTTTGATTAAAAAAAGACACTTTCAACTGAAATTGCTACAAAACATGATAAAATAATAAAACATTTATTCTACTAAGTACTACTTAATGAGCTATGGCATTTAAAATGTCACACCAATCAAACTTCCTTGATTTAAACGGTTTACTGTTAGGAATTAGGTATTCGGAATTATTCGGAATTATTTACGGAAGTATTCGAAGGTTTCGTGACTGACTGACTACTTAAAATCATTGAAAACTACTGATTTTTTATCATTTTTTATGAAGCTAAAGACAATGGAACGATCTATTAAAATAGTAATTAAGTTGGAGTGATATGTCTTTTTGTATTTTTTTTCAGTTTCACGTTGTATCTCGCACACAGCAGGGTAGGCAGAGGGACCCTAGTGTTAAGACACTCCATTGCCCACTTTCCGTCGAGTTTTTTTGGAGACATTGCGTGTTGAGTGGCGGAACTCAACACTGCGCATTGCCTCGACACCAGAGCGAAGTCATGAAAATATTAAATAGTTTTCCTCGAGTGGGAATCGAAGCCACGACCTGTCGCGTTTACAGTTACACGCATGTGCCTGGCCTCAAATTACTTTTGATTGTTTTATAATTACTTCTCAAGTCAATTTATAATAATAATATCATTATATACACATAAAATCGAAAATATAAAAACCGAGTTATCTGTGCGATATCGGTGTTGATGAACTGGCCAAGGCGTGATGCATAATAAATAATTCAAGTAGTTTTTCAACGGATTCCTGAACGCAGCTGCAACTGTCATCACACTCGCTCTCAACTTTCAGGTTATGTTTAAGATCCGTATTTATTAACAGCTCTCAAGAATGAGATCGGTCTTGAGATGCCGTTTTTATTCTTAATTATATGTATAGTGAATATGTATATATTCCGCCACTTAATACGCAATGTCTCCAGAATTCGGCGAAAAATGAGAAATGGAGTGTTTTAACACTGGGTACCGACTGCCTACCCTGATCTGTGCGGGGTACAACGAGAAGCTAAAAAAAATACTTATAAATAGGCTCGGAAAATAATTATAAAACCATAAAAATAATTACTATTTCTAGCATTATAAGGAAAAGTATAACCTTTGAAATAAGTGGAAAAGGAAGTCAATCATTATATATTTTTTTAAATTCATATTGCAGAAATAAAGTAATACAATATTTTCATATCGTTAAATCGATTATTATTATAATTGTGTTGATCTCTTATTTTTTGTTCTTTATTTATATTCATAATTAAGTTATAAAAATAAATGTATAAATATAGAAACAACACGAAAACTATAAAGTATATCGTTTTTTTTTTGTTTTTGAACAAGTTACAATTAATTAACTGTATTACATACATATATTTTTTTATCAAAACCAACGATAAGGACCACAGTATAACACAAAATGTGGCAGTTTCGTAAATAGTTTATATTTAAAAATCACGTTTTTTTTTATAATTTTATCAATCTATGGAAAGTTATTTTGTTACTGATTTTATTTCATAACCATTTAAATTATGATAGACAGGATAATCTGTATTCAAAGCATATCTAAAACTCTCTAATTTTCACCTCTCTCTTAATATTTGCCAATAGAAGTTCGGCAAGTTAGTTGTTTATCAAATATTTATTATAATATTATTTAATATTTATTTTTAATGAATAACAAATGCATTTATTATGCGAAATATATTAAGATTCACATTTATGTTATAAGATTACTAATAAAGTGAAAATATTTTCACTTCCAAAACACAATAATAACTTAACATTATATCATACAAGAATTACAAAAAACAATAAAAGAATTCATTCATATTTTTTGTATTACGTCACCGGACGTCCACAACCAACGTTTACGCCTAACACACTATAAGGACCAAACCGGTTTCCCTATAGCAATAATAAATCCGTGATAGCCTGGCATCCGAGGAATGCAGACCTGCAGCTCGACTCAGATCTGATAAAACGACAATACGACTACCTTCAATAGAATAAACCTTTGTTTTTTATCAACCGCCAGTCCGCTTTTTGTAGTCTGTATCACTTGATACAGATAAAAAAGGAATAGGTACTTTTTGTGTATAGTCTGTGACAAATTTGGAATATTTGGTGAGATTTTGGATTGGAATTTAATATTGTATATTTATTTTTTCAAAATAACATTTATTTTTTGTTTATTATTCTAAACAACATAAGTTGTACAAAAGATGCGTAGTATAAAAACGTTGAAACGATGCACGATTTTGAACCATAATTTTACCATGCTTTTAGTACATTGGATCAAGGAAGCTTATATGCATATAAAAATATAGAGAAACAACAGTACGATTGTGAACCTATATTTTTTAAAAATTAAGTACGAACATTCCTTTAATCAACAGAAACCGTTATAGATTAATAATAATAAGACGAAATATGTGGCTTACCAAATCTGCTCTGCCTTATGCGCCTGCGCATTGAATCTCAAACAAACACACACACATCATCCAACAAATCACACACTATATACCATTCTTACTTCTATATTTCAAAAAGCCATCGATTTAACCTGTTATTTTCGGATACGAGCGCTCTAAGCCATATCTCGCGTTCAACTCACCAAAGTACATAGTAAACTTATAGTTATAGTTATATGAATCATTTAAATCTATTATTATGCGTGGCAAGTGACCGCGTGTCAAGAGCAAGACCAAGGATGTCTTGGGTGTGTGCGTGCCCATATCGACGCGTCTCGCTCTGGACGTGTCGTACGTACGTAGAGTATTTTTATAAAGTAGTTTTAAATCTTTATTCTTAATAAAAAGTTAAATTTTGTACTATTATCCTTTTGAAGGTATATTGTAAACGATAAATTACTATTTATTACTATATGAAGCCGTCGTGGCGCAGTGGTACAAACGTGTGATTATGAAAGTGACAAGTTATGTGTTCGATACCCACTCGAAGGAATGAAGTATTTAATATTTTCGTTTCTTCGCTCTAGTGTCGAGGCTAAACGCGAAGTTGAGTTGCTACTCCACAGGAAATGGCTCAAAATTTCGGTGGCAAATGAAGAACAGATTCTTAACATAAGGTTCCCTCTGTTTACCCTGCTAAATGCGTGATACAGTGTGAATCAGTATATACATATATGTATATTTAAATAACTTTGTGCGGAAACCAATAGGTAGGCATCATCCGCATTTATATAAGAATATTACGTTAAGTGAGGAAATCTTATGAATAACGCGCTTCTAGCTCACTTATTATGTAGTTACTTAGAGATTAACATAATTTATTGAATTTTCTATTCGATTCTTGTACTAACGTAAAATAATTATTAAAAATTATTTTCACGCGGTAGCACACAGCAAGGTAAGTAGAGGGAACCTAGTGCTAAGACGCTCCGTTCCCCATTTTTCGTCGAATTCTGGAGGCTTGTTGAGTGGCGTGACTCAACGCCACGCTTTGCCTCTCACATATTATAAATTAAGAAATATACATTTAAATAATTTTCTCAAGTGGAAATCGAACCCACAACCAGTCGGGTTTACAGACACACTTTGTGCCCCTGCGCTACGACTGGCCCCAGTTAATCAATAATCGATAAGTTAACTTAAAAATTAAACCATTTCTTACGTAGTCACTCAACAGTAGAACGTCGAACGGGTAACCAAATACGGTGACAGTTTTCAACGATATAATTTCACTTTTAAAAGTTACTTTCACAGAAAAAAAAAACATCTACCTACACAACGGTAACTGGCTACTTACAACGTAATCCGTTATAACATTTATTTAACTGTACAACGGTTATACTTACTTTTTATTATATAGAAGTTTTTGCAGATCTTTACAGTTAAACCATTTAAAATACGATAAGAGATACAAAGAAAGAAAAAAAAGCTAATCTATAAGCGATGATTTAAATGTTGTACAAAGCAGTGTAGGGAAACTGAGAACTTAGTGTTAGGACACTCCGTTCTCATTTAAGACGCTTTCATTTATCACATTTCGACAAATTCTTGAGACGTCGCGTGTTCAGTGGCGGAACTCAACGCCACGTTTTTCCTCTTTACTTATTAATTTATTAAGCGTTTCAGTGAGAATCAAACCCACACCCGTCGCATTTACAGACGCATGTTGGTGCCCTTGCGCCACAATATGAATTGAAATAAATAAATGTTATTTATTAAAGAGAATCTTAAAAATTCTCATTTTTATCTTATAATCTTAAACTTTTATTTAATGTTTAGAATTTGCTTTAAAATTAGGAAGTCGAAGAAAAAAAAAACAAAAACCTGTGGATAACCTATATAAAGTATCCAATACTTTAACCAAAATAAAGTTATTAATGTTAAAATATTGTAAAATAACGTTAAACATTGATTTAGTAGCAATAAACGTCGCGTGCCAACTTTTAATGTTGGCAAAGTAACAATTTTTTTCTACACATGATTTCTTTTCCTTTAATATTTACCAACAACTATTACGCCAGAGGCTTGTCGTGGCGCAGCGGCACGAAGTGTGACTGCAAAACCGATTGGTTGTGGGTTCGATCCCCACTTGACGAGATGAAATATTTACTTAAATTTATATTTCCATTTCTTCGCTCTGGTGTCGAGGCTAAGCGCGGCGTTGAGTTCTGCCACTCAACACGCATTGCCTTCAGAATTCGGCAGAAAGTGGGGAACGGAGTGTCTTAACACTAGGTTCCCTGTGCTTACTCTGCTGTGCGTGGGATGCAGTGTGAAGCTGAGTTAATTAAATTTTTTTAACTATTACGCGATAACGTTTTTATTTTTTCATATATTTATTGCATTTTGCTGAGAAGGTAGAGGTTCCATTTTTCCGTGTTAGGTGACAGAACTCAACAAACAAACGGAAGGAACACTCATATTAGGTATATATAGAGATTAATAACCTATAGTATTGTTGCTAGTCGGTAAAGACAAAATCAATCTCTATAAGTAACCACTTATAGAGATTGATTTTGTCTTTACCGACTAGCAACACTAAACCTAGTGTTTTAAATAGGTATTTCCTACTTTTGTTGGCTTCTATAAACGTCCTCATAAGCGTATAAAATAAATTTTTCACGTTTCTTCTTTCACGTTGTATCCCGTATATAGAAATAAGCAGTAGGAACCTAGTGCTAAGACACTCCGTTTCCCACTTTCTGCCTAATTTTTCGGGGCATTGCGTTTTGAGTGGTAGTTTCAATCCTCGAGTGAGGATCGAAGCCACAACCGTCGCGTTACGCCACGCGTTTGCGTCTAATATACTAATATTTCATATATGTATTTAATTTTATCAGCTTCACGCTGTATCCCGCATACAGCGGGGCAGGCAGAGGGATCTTAGTGTTACGACACTCCGTTCCCCATTTTCTGCCGAGTTTTTATAGGCATTGCGTGTTGAGTGGCGGAACTCAATACCGCGCTTTGCCTCGGCACCAGAGCTAAGAAATGAAAATATAAATGTAAATAAATATTTCATTTCCTCGACTGGGGACAGAACCCACAACCAGGCGATTTTACAGACACACTCTTCCCCTGCGCCACGACTGGCCTCAATATAATTAAAGAGTATACATAATCAATTAAATATATCTTTAAAATGTATACAAGAAAGACATTACAGTATCTAATTATAAATACCCTTCTAGAGTTCAACGACTTTAATATAGTTAGTTACTTATAAATACTAAGCAAAAAGTAAATTTCATAGAGTTACATCGATAC
>DWQW01013609.1:0-10147 GCA_018249695.1 Heliconius erato demophoon | reverse complement strand
TCAATATCAAATTATAGAAAATACATACAACAAAAACCCGATAAATATAAAGTAAATTAATTAAAATGGTTACTTGTTGTTACTGTGTTACTTTGCTCAAGCTTCAGAGATAAATATGGTATGTGTACCGCGGACTTTTTTAAACATTATTTAAAGGACAATATTTTTGTAAAACATTATTTTTATGTATCTCATAAGGTTGAGTCGGCTCACACCATGTATGCGTTAAGCAAGCTCATTTTGGGTGACGTTTGCTTATAACAACAAATAAACTTTGCAAACCGTTGCTTAGCAACGGTCGGTTATTATTAACATGGCGGAATAAATTGCCTGTCAAATTGAAAAATATTTTAATATATTAGTATATATCGACAATATTACAAATATGAGAAAAAAAAGTAACCTATGTGCATCCGAAGACCCTCAAGTATCTCTGTATGAGTATTTTATTACAATTAAATTAGCGGTTTGGCCCTGATTGTAACAGGCGTAACAGACAGACAGACAGACAGACAGAGTTACTTTCGAATTTATAATATAGGTATGGATTACATATACCTACAATAAAAGGATAGAAAAGTCAATTCTGTACATGAAAAACGAAAATATATATATATATTAACTAGGTCTGCTAATATATAGAAGAAGCTAGAAAACCACTCAGCAGAATTTTTGTCCGTCTGTCTATCTGTTAGTTTGTTCGCGAATCACGCAAAAACTACTGGACAAAAATGTATAAATTTTAGTATGGTGATAGCTTAGAGTCTGGAGTTACACCTTCTTAATTTTACATTAATAATTATTCATTACAGTTTCTGTAAAAAAATAACAATAAAGTCAAATTACTCGAAATGCTGATAAGCACTGAACAGCTTGTAATAGCTTGAAGCGTACAGTAATTTGAAAGATAGGATTCTTTTGTTTTATGCCGTTTTAGTAATAAAAATAAAATATGTACATGCGTAGTCAAACTACGACGTCGCAATTGAAGCTTAATTGACTATAGTCGAATAAATACTTTTTCTTTTCTTTGTATTCAATGAGGTACAAGGCGGGGAGGGCTCACACAATGCGGGTTAAGAGAATACACAATTATATATAAACTTATTTTAATTAAATTTTAAAATGATGTACAAATTAAATCTATGTAAGTAAAAAACTAAAATATATGTAAGTTTACTTCGATGTTAGAAGAACAGTAATAGTCAAAACCTTAACTAATCTAACTTAAAATACGACTTAATTATTTCATGTCAGAATATAGGCGTGGGAAAAGAAGAAATTCCTTTCCCACCGATCTCTCTTTTAGTCAGCGTTTTAGGCGCTCGGCCGACTATCAGACGGACACATAATATAAAATATTTTTTCCACCTATGGCACAGACCGCTATATAACAAATTAATCAATAGTTGTTATAACGTTAAGTTAAGTAGTTAATATAACGTAAATATTATTGTGCAACAATGTTTTGGTGGTGACATTAAAAAATATCAAGATATTGTTATATTTATCGGGATTACTGGCGATGTTTACAAAAAAGTTTAAATCGAATTTGGTAATTTAATATATTTGGAAAATGAAATTTATGAAATGAAATTCTAGTTGTTACTTAATATTTAGTTGATAGAAGTTTTTATTGTGTTCAGATAGGTGGTGGTGATGTGAATAATTTTAATAATTGGTATGTACACTACATTCATTTATAGTAAATAGATTAACTTGCTCAAGATGTATTTGCTATATTCAAAAAATCATGAAATAAATATGACAAGGAAGTAACAGCATATATTCTATCATATCAATGTAACTTAATTTTATATTTTAAAACAAATTAATTTTATTCAATTTTATTAATACGTATAAACTACGAAAAAAAATGCAATATAATTAATTGCGTTTCTTATTTTCTTTTATGAATTTCTATAATTTATATCGATAAATTATTAAAGAAATTATTATTAAGGTATATTATATAATAAAATGCGGGAACAGAGTGACCATCCTAGTACAGAGTAACCTCTAAAGAATATATGTATTATTGTTAAAAAAAATAGAATGTGTGATTCCTCTATATAATATATTATTTTACCACACCTCTGGATATATTTAAAGATATATTAGATTTGGCAGTGTTGCGTCGTTACGTTGACTATGTAATATTTTAGCCATTCCTACTAAGGTTGCGCTGGCACAATCACTCCTAATACCAATTCTTGATAAAAGAGATTTCGCAAGTACGACCACTTATCTAAATTTAGTAAACCTCAAGTGGCTTCCAATTCGACTTCGCCGAAACGCTCATGTTCTTTGTCTTTTGTATAATTTTCTCTTTTTTCCGCATTCCCCTTTAGATATGTCTTAAAGAACTATTTGAGTTTTTATGTAAATCATATGATTGGCCACTCCACTCTAAATTTAGTTGAACTCATAAAATTCTTTGCCATTCTTCTCCCTTCTATACAAATTCCTTCTCTATTAAATCCGTTCGCTTGTAGAATTCCTTACCGCGTTAAGGTTAATTAATTATTACTTATCGCGTTTTTTCCCAATACGAGTTCTACTGTGGCACTAGTGCTGTGGTAGAGGCTCGAAGGATTAATGATGTGTATAAGGATTGAGTAGGAAAAGTAAAAACCTGAATAACTACCTATGATAAAAAATGGATTCTCTACGATAATCGGAAGCGCTCATTGCAATGGCTAAACCCTGCAAGCCAGCCAAATCCTGTCCCAAGCGAAAATTGACCCAAAAAAGTTACTTGTAAGCGTTTGGTGGACTGGTGCTGCTATCGTTCATTATAGTTTTAGCTTTATATATACAGGGTGGAATAGTCAACACCACTTTAAATGAAACCACAGTTTTAACTACTCTATAAAACCTTAATACAATTAAAATCATAGGAAGGAACCTAGTGTTAAGTCACTCCGTTCTCCACTTTCTGCCGAAATGTGGAGGCATTGCGTGTTGAGTGGCAGAACTCAACGCCGCGCTTTGCCTCGACACCAGAACGAAGAAATGGAAATATACATTTAAGTAAATATTTCATCTCCTCCAGTGGGGATCAAACCCACAACCAATAGATTTATAGTCACACTTTGTGCCGCTGCACCACGACTGGCCTCCTGAACAACGAAAAATGTAAGTTTATATTTGTCATTGTCCTTGTTTCGTCAATTATTTAGCCGAAAGTATAAAATATCAATTACAAGGTAAAAAGTTCTCAGAGTGCAGAAATGTTCACCGTTCATATAGAAGCTTATCCGCCTAATTACTGCATATTACTGCAAATTGTCGAAGCGGTCTCGGGCAGCCATTTTGTATTGCTAATAAATATATTAAAATTTATATTGTGTAATAATTCTAATTTAATATAAAATTGCAACAAAATCTACAAAAAATAGAGGTCACAAAATATAATCTTATTATTCTGACTATTAAAATGTATATCAATTAGAACAAATACCAATACTGTGCAGTAGATGAAAGTTGATTTGCTTACATTTTAGTAAATATTAATTCCACCATAGTTAATACTCACAATAATTAAAACATAATATAAAGAATTTTCCCGAAATTTTCGACTCTCACGTACAGCTTCGATATTAACATTTGTAAAGGCTTGTTTTTGGACGGCTTTGTTAACTACAAGTTGAAAATACGCCATATTATATAGTTTGGTTGGTAGTTTTATGGTCCTGATACAATTTTGGTTTCGTCGATAGCATTCCATTAATTTCGAAGTCAAAGATACACCCCATTATGGAAGGCCGGAAATCGTCAAGTCCAACCCTCATTGCAAACAGAGTTTCGATTAGCCAAGAACTGAACATTGCACAATTAACATTTGGAGGTACTTGACTAAGGTTGAATAATAAAAAAAAACCTTTTGGACTGAATTTCGAATCGCTGCTGAATCGCAAACAAATCACCCTTTTTGTTAAGCGGATGATAACTGGTGATAAATAATGGATCACTTACAAGAACATCAAGTGAAAATAGTTGTAGATCAATGCTGGCTAAGCCAGCATTGATCTAAATAACTCTAAATTGGGACTTCTACAGTCAACATTTAGACCGTCCGAAGAAAGCAATCGCCCAGAAACAGCCAGCTTAGACCGAGGAATTATGTACTATTTTTTGGCTATAAGAAAGAGACTTCTGTGACAGAAGTATAATGAAATTACCTCCAACTTGGCAATAAGTTAATGCCTCAGTTTTGGTTTCGGCCGGAATTCAGACCAAAGGAAAGAGTTCGGTTTCGGTTTCAATTTCGACTGAAAGCTTTATTTCGGTCGGATACTACCTATAATTCAGCCAATAGACGAAACGGCAGTCTTTTAGTATATCGACGACATTGGTCGCTTAATCACGTATTATTTTGCTGTTACTATGTACACTATCGGCCAAAAGTTTCAGATTATCTTCATCAAAGAAAAAGAAACTAAGCTTCGGACTGAAGGACACCATACGTTATTTTTTTCGGGTTTTAAATCACTTCTGTGCTATATAAACTATATATTATGTCGGCCTTTAACCTGCTATCAACTTTCATTTCCAAATAATCTTCCATTAATCAGTAGTTAGTTTCTGCAACTTTGTAAAAATTGTTCCATCATTCTGTCAATTTCTATAGATCCTGACAATGATCCCCAAGCCATAATTCAAACAATATTGGGCCACCCAACCAACTTCTGTGAAAGGAGGAGATTCTCAATTTAACTGTTTTTTTTTTAGTTTGTTACCACAGAACTTTTAACTGGGTGAAACGATTTTGATGATTCCTTTTTTATTTGGAAGCTAGTGGGCTAGTTCTAACAATGGTATCCATGAGAAAACCACATAAGTCTAAAATTTTCAAGTGTGTGCGTGACAAATGGACGAATAGCTCAATAATTTCAATAGTTCTCGCCAACTGATTTTATTCTTTTTTTGCTGGAAAGGATTCAAGGTTCTTCAAGGGTAGTTTGATGAAAGTTTGGTTGGGTTCTGACTATGGGATCGGGTTGAAAATAAAAAAGTTGGTTTTTTTTTGTTAAAATTATAACTATTGTTAGCACAGTCTCGAGAATTGTTAACTGTACACTAAATATTACGAACGATTTTTTTACTCTTTTTGAAGCAAGCAGACATTCATCAGGTTGTTTAAATTGCAAGCACGATTAGTAAGGGCTATTTGATGTGGTATGACCACCGGTACTATTTCTTCTAGTTTCGTAAATTTCGAATAGCAACGCAATCAAATAACTTAGTATCTCATATGTATTTTTTTTAATAAAGAACAGAAAGACATGAGTTAGTGACATCTATGGTAAAAATAAAACCTTTCGGCTTACCTTGTCGTCATCGATACATACCAGGCCTAGACTCTGTCTATTAAAATCAAATTTTCAACTAGTTTAGTGACAGCTATCTTCCGAGAGGTCTAAGCTTTGTATTTGTGAGTATTCATATATGGTGTAAGTGTAACGTCAGCAGTCGAGCGCGGCGCATCCTTTTTTAACCTAATCGATTTATACTGCTTTTTAACAACCGGTCCACATACTTAATATTTTATTTTTGTAGTCTATTTATTGAAAGTGAAAGATAGTGGTGGCAGTATTACTTTAAGACTTTATAAGAAAGCAAAATATGACCAAGTAGTGAAAAAAGAAAAGGAAAATTGTGGACACAACGCTGTTCTTTCTTTCTTGATTCGTTATTAACTCTAACGATATATTATACGGCAGTCAAAAAGATGAGGATATAATGTCCAGTAAAGAAGAATTAATATATTTTTTATAATATATTTTACTGTTTGCTATTATGAAAATTTATTTTTGAAAGTTTTATCAGGCTGTACGAATTTAGTATTCACTAAAACAAATGCAAAGCTTAGCTTAAGCCTCACGAACTTGACATGTTTATTTTTGCTCACATGTATGACATATGACGATAATTATGAGAGAATGGATTCCATTATCAGTGTCCAATTAAAAGATGTTTTTACTATTCGAAAGACGAGGTAACTAAGAGTAAGAACAATTCCATAAAACTCTGTTATATGCCTTCTAGGTCTCTCAACTGACCATCAATATTTTTTCTTTTATTATGACTTACCTTTCTATCAATGCAAACTTCGAATATGACATCATCTTCAATTGGTTCTTCACTTAATATTAAACCATGATTGAACTCGACAAAATTTCTAACAGCAGTAGTATTATCGTGCAAAAGCGTCACTCTGTCACCACACCGTCTATGAAATCGCATCTTTTGTCCGTTATGGTCCATGTGTGCATATAACTTTTAGGAATTTAGTGACCAATGAAAGGCCCCTCATGATTAAATTACACCAAATAACCATTATTACAGATGCGTTTGCAAGCGCTCATTTTATACGACAATTACTGTATAATCAGCGGTAATCATTATTTAAAAAAGAGCCCGGATGAAATAAAACGTCAACTGAATTTTTAATCATATGGTATAAAAGGGGACGTAAAATCGATAGGTTCCTACGAACTGCGACTGCGCGAATAACTAGCCAACGTTGCCAGACTTATCACACCTGGTAGTCGAATAAAATATACCTTTTTCATCATGATAAATATAAGTAATGTATCGAATTACTTGCTAAAAAAAATATTATATTATTTATTATATTAGTAGGTTATTATTGATGGTACTAGAGCAACGTATATTTAAAGATCCATTTAAGCTTTCTTATATTTCAATGATCAAGTCGATTTGTGAATGCCATGATAACTTTTGGTCGACTAGTATACCGAGATACTTAATAAAACTGACATTTAAAAGGCGGGGGCAGCTACAATCCATTTAGTATAGCTCATTGTTACATCCATGTAAGCTAATATAGAATTCTCCTGATGGTTGAGATCTCTTGCTTAGGTCAAAGCAAATGTAACTTGTTTTAGCAGTATTAAGAGTTAGCAGGTTTGTATTAAGCCAACATTAGATACACCCGCTTCGGCAATAGCTTTAATAGCATCTCATGAGCACCCAAAGAAAATCAGAGTAGTGTCGTCTGCATAACAGAAAACTCATCAGACGCAATTGCCTAGTCTTCACAAGTCGTTTGTATAGACTAAAAACAGCGTCAGATCAAGCACCCTCCCATGGGGAACTCTATACGTGATACTTTCTTCACTACTTTTAAATTTATCGATTCTGACAATGAGAGCAATACCTCTAACCAATATCTTCCAGTCTTTTATAGTTTATAAACCCGGAGAAATTGTATCAAACGCTTTCTTCAAGTCTCAGAATACAGTGAGGCATTTATTGTCCTTATCAACGCTTTTTTAGAGGCCAGTCGTGGCGCAGCTGCACGAAGTGTGACTGTAAAACCGACTGGTTGTGGGTTTGAACCCCTCTCGAGGAAATAAAATATTTATTTCAATTTATATTTCCATTTCTTCGCCCTAGTGTCGAGATTAAACGCGGCGTTGAGTTCTGCCACTCGTCAAGCAAAGCCTCCAGAATTCGGAGGAAAGTGGAAAAGAGTGTCTTAACACTAGGTTGCCTCTGCCTACCCTGCTGTGTGCGGGATACAGCATGAAGCTGATCAACGCTTTCTTTTATTAAAGTTATTATATCAATAATGGCACCTTGTGTTGATTTTCCTCTTCTCAACCAATATTGTGAAGTGGATAATATATAGTAAGATGTTAGGTAACTGAGCAATCTTTTATTCAATAGTTTTTACAGATACAGACACTGGTTAGCACCGAAATGGGTAGATAGTTATTAACATCATTACTATCACAACCTTTAAATATCGGTGTCATGAGGCTTGAAAAGCTTCCGAGTTAAACCACGACCGGTACGATGAAATCTTTGCAAGATTCTGACTTCTGAAGAATCTGACGGATATTTCATCCCACCCAGAAGCACAGGCTGACTCAAGCCCCATAAGAACGTCGTTAACTTCTTGGAGGTCAGTATCGAGTTGTACGAATGACAACACATGACAATAAGCATTGCAAAAATTGTTGTGACATGGCTTAAAATTTAAAGCAATCTCCTCACATAGTGTTTTCCAACGTTAACAAAAAAACTATTGATGCGGTTGACAGAGTCTAGAGTGCTATCAGATTCTAAGAGAAGAATGTAATACTATTTCAGAGTCTAATACAGCGTAGGGCTCTACTAGTCATCCACGGTTTTATTAGTCTTTTGCAACTGGAGATTGGTTTTATTTTAGTATTTAAGCGCAGTTCATTCCTGATTAGGTGAATTAGGGCATCCACTAAATTATTAGGGTATTCACAGTTTGGGTTTTTAAAATGCGGGATATCAGTGTACAAGTAAGGGTCTTGGATATATTTTCGTAATCAACCATGATCTTGAATTTCACTTCTATTTTTTTAATAAAGTTATATATATTATTTATATGGATCTTTTTACATTATTATGACTCATATAAAATCCAATTTGTTATAAAAAACTGCACTTATATGACTGTAGGATTGGAAAAAACCAAACTCAAGTCCACATTTAAAGAAAAATAACTATTTGTAAAACTTTTAGCCTTAAAGCAATATTAATACTGAACATTGTGTTGCCATTAATAAATCTCTGTCTGGGCGTTTCACACTCACGACAGTCCTTTCAATATTTAATTTTCTTTCTGTATTTGCCTTTAAAATTTCCTTCAAATATTATAATCTCTATTTAATTTCTAAATGTAGAATGAATAAAGGCATAAAATTTTAAGCAGATTTTTTTCGTTTTTTAACCCATTTTATTATTTATGAGGATAAGCATTTACTACTTTTTTAAAAAAAATTAAATTAAGTCAATTCATAAATTTACTGTTACTTTCGCTATTAATTAGATTTCAATAGTTCGCAAATGCAAATTATTCACAATGATGCAATAGCAGCAGCATATATTAAATAACACCTCACAATCGCTTATTCTTACTGAACTAGCCCCTAAGTAATTTAATGAACAAGAAATTTTAAGGCTATGCAAGCTATCATTTCTAAAATTATACTTAGTATTTCATAAGATTGACTCTCACATTCTTTTCCCGCATATAGCAAGATAGAATGTGGCAACCAAATGTTAGGACACTTCATTTCCCCACTTTATTTCCATTTTTTGTGATATTGCATGTTGAATGGTGGCGAAATTACTTTATGCCACTCTTTGGCTAACAGAGTGGTGAAAGTAAAATAATTTTAATATCATCATCAATCTCCCAAGTGGGGATTAAACCCACAACTGTCACATTTATATCCCTTTAATAAAATACAAATCATCAAAAAATACCACAAAATAATGTTTACAACAAATGCATTGCATATTTTGGTCTGTAGGTTTAATATTTATAGTTTCTTTTCTACAAAAATTAAACATATTTTGTATATTTTAATTCAGCTTTACCCTGTATCCCACACACAGCAGGGTAGGCAGAGAGAACCTAGTGTTAAGACACTCTGTTCCCAATTTTCCACCAGATACTGCAAGCATAGCGTGTTGGGTTATGGAACTTAATGCCATGCTTTGCCTCAACACCAGAGCAAAGAAATGACAATATTTAATATTTCATTTTGTTAAGTGGGTATCAAACCCACAACCAATCAAGTTTACAGTCATTCACTTGTGTCCCTGCACCATGACTGTCTTTATTTTATATATTTTACGTTTAAAATAAACAATGTCAAATTTGACATTCTCTCTTGTCAACATATTACTTAAGTAGTAGCTCCATATGACGGGAAAGATAAATAGTACTAGGCAACAGATCCTTTTAATTAAGAAAAATAATATTCATATATGCCATTTTTAAAGGAAGAGATAAATTGCAATAATTAGTTTTTTCTAGCTTCATACTTTATCCTTATGGTTAACAGAGCACTAAATGTTATGGTTAATTATTATAATTATTATAAAACAAAACCTATTCAGAATTAATTTTGTTATTTGTCATTCATTCACAAAGGCATATTTAATATTTTAGAGGTTTTTTATGGACACAATGAGAAATGCATATTTTATTATTATTAATCGCTTATTATTTATTTTGAGGCCGGTCGTGGCGCAGCGGCACGAGGTGTGACTGCAAAACCGATTGGTTGTGGGTTCGATCCCCACTCGAGGAGATGAAATATTTACTTAAATTTATATTTCCATTTCTTCG
>DWQW01013608.1:0-10148 GCA_018249695.1 Heliconius erato demophoon | reverse complement strand
TAAAAAACTGAACGCAATTGCATCTCAAACTGTCCAAAAAATCCCAGGCTTCAAAATCTAAATGTTTGTCACAAAGACGGTTATTTTCAGGGATGTAATATTTATGTTGATTCAGCAACATTTTTCTAGTAGAGAGTGGAACTTTGTACCGTTCTGTTCTCATACAACCTTCAATGAAGCATCTACTTTCAGTTTCTTTAGCTCTCATGTATTCTGGCAAAACAATAGTGGGCTCTGGTAGATTGCCACTAATTCTCTCATTTGGAGACACAGTTTGGGAATCTTTTTGTAGATACCTTTTTTGGGATGAGGATGATGGGCTAGAGGTCATACGGACAGCAGCTCTGTCTGCAGCCACCCAACAAGTATGACATATGTGGCTTTTATTTTGTATCTGTAAAAAACATATATATTCAAAATTGTAATTTATCAATATAATTCAAATGCAATTAATACCTATTTTTCATATTTATTTTATAATTTTTGTACACACAAATACTACTACTGCTTATATTTCTTAAAAAAAATCTTCCAGCATTCTGTGAGAGGCACTATGAAATGGAGATTATAACATAACAATAAAATTACATAGACCATAATTAAAAATACTACATATATAAATCTAAAACATGCATAAATATATACCAATATTTAACCACATATAATATACAATATAATAAACCTATATAAATATTGAAAAGAATATATGTATATGACACCATACAATTATAAATGTGACATATACAGGATGGTATGTCCAGCGCTCCTTTTACAGGAACAGCATATAATTCCTGTATTTCGTGTGACGCAGGTACACATAGATACCAATAATGTAAACACATACTACTACAAAAATACTAAACGTTAAACAACATTGAACTTTGTGGATGAGTAAGGAATGAGGAGTATGCAACGGTTTCCTTTTGATAGATTTATGGCTGTGTGCATCGTTCTTGACAAATGGCAGTTTATTTTACAGTGATAATTTTATTATTTATTTTGTTTCAAAAAATCACTTTTTCATTTATGGAGAAAAAAAATGAATTATATTAGGCTTTTATAGAGTAGTTACAAATGTGGTTTCATTTAAAGTCATGCTGATAAAAACATTCTGTATATGTTGTACTTACAGTGTGAGGTATAATCCACTCTTGAATAACTTTATAAATTCTAGCTTCACGGATTGAATTAGTTTTTAGTTCATGACTAATTCGCGAAGCAAGAGAACGCCCACAACGAAGACAGATATTACGGTGGCCAAATTGTCTTTTCTGCTTTCCATGTGGACTTTGAGCCAAATCCCAGCATGCTTGGCAAACATAGTCTGTACTGTTTACCTAAAAAAGGAAAAATATAATTATAATTACATTAATCTTTTATTGCATGTTAATCACTTTAACAATGTCTAAGGAAGTTTAGTGCATTAGGATATATTCAAAGTGAACATTTTAGAAACAGTTTTATTGTTATATTTTAGATCTGCCAAGTAGTTGACTAGATGAGGTTGATCACTTCACAAATAGGTCCACTTACGGACACAGGTGCAAGCCACTGCCGAATCACTGTAAGAATGTTTTCATCGTCTAAAAATCGTCGGCCTACGGTATTGCAACGTCCAAATGCTATCGCACAATTCACACAGCGATGCATATCTACAGCGTGACGGTTGTTAGATCAAAAAGATTTCGGTGTCCAGTGGGGAAGCAAAGGTCGTATAAAGTAGGCAGAATCAATATCCGTGAAAAACAAAGCAGTGGTCGTTAAAAATACATAAACTAATGGGAAAGCACTCAAAATGCATCGAAATCAAAATACATGAAAAAATTTAAAAATCATTAGGCAAGATGTCAATGTCGATCAGCTGTCACATCCACAGAGAACATATACTCAAAAAGAAGAATGTTCACTTCATACTAAAAAATGACAAAACGACACTGAGACTATCTACCGTATGTCCCCACAAAACAACATTTAAAATTTACCGCGGGAAATTCAAAATTTGGCTTTAAAATAGATTTTTATTCAAAAACCAGAATGCTTCACTCTTTCAAAATCATTTGTAATTTACATATACTTTTATTATACAAGAAAATTTTACATTTTTAAATATAAATTGTTACAAAAAAATCATTTAAAAATACAAGAAAAAAACTCTTCCGAGATCTTAAAATCTCTTGAAAAATACTTAATTTTCGACTATGAATATTTTCACTAGAGACTAACAGATAAATCATATAGGTATAAACATAAAATCCACGACGAAATTAAGTGGATATCGAATCAAGTATTTCTCGTTATCGTCATTGTGTAAATTCGTTCACAACAAAAAAATATTTTTACTATTCAATATACATATTTTACTAAAAATATTATAATCAGTGATAGTAGAATATTTTGTTTTTAAAATAAGGGAAATCATATCTACTTTTAATATAACATTATTAACAACATATTTATACAGTTATTTCCAAAAATATATATTTGTATACAAAAAAATATATAAAAATAAAATAAAACAACAAAATAGAAGCAAAAGCCATTTATTGAAGTCAACCCGGATACATGAAGTGCAAGATACAGAAGGATACAGTAAAACATGGAAATACGATTAATAATACAAGATAATGAGAAAACAAAAATAAATAACTCGAAGATTGCATTAAATACATGAAATTAAATAAAAACACTATCGAATTTGTTCAACGGCGCCGTATCAACAGGCCATGCACCCGTTATAGCTGAGGCAATAGGGCGCAAAGGCCCTTCCTCACGGTTGCTCGTCGAGGAGTGCCTGGATGAAGGCATCAGGGTCTGGGATGTCTTCTAGAAAGCCTGCAGCATCACAGAATTCCGAGAAGGAAGCGCAAGGTAGAAGTTCATCAGTAAGAGTTGTGACTATGCGTTCTGCTGCCTTGGCATTAGATTCGTCGTTGTGGCGGATGTATTCGGCTAGTTTGATTGGCCACTGTTCGACTGTTGTAGCGTTCACGTTCTGAGGACATTTAAAAATGTATTAATATCAGTTAAAATTTTAAATAAACTATTGAGAAAAACATTTTCTTATATTATTCTTAAGTCATAAGATAAATAATTTTATAGACTTACGCCCGATATTAATAACCTATCTCCAACGTCAATCTTAGTTTGTTTCATATATCTATCCTATCTCTAGATTGGATAGATATATGAAACAATCTAAGATTGACGTTGGAGATAGGTTAATAATATTGGGCGTAAGATGTCAAAATCTAATCCACGAGGCATAAGTTCTAATTCTACAGTGTTAAAATTTTAATATCAAATTTCAATAACATAGAAGGAAACACATTGTCAAAAGCATTTAACAACAAGAGTTTCATAAAATGATTAGTTAATCTGTGTAATAAAATATATCAAAAACGAAGCAATTCACCTTAAACATGACACTATACAGCTGCTGTATGAGCGCAACGAACATAGCGTAGGGCTTGTAGTCGGGCCAGGCGCGCGGCGTGCGTTGCTCCGCCGCAAGCGCGCGCAGTGCGGGGCCGCCCGGCGCCACCGCGCGCACGTGGCCCGCCAGCAGGAGACGCTTGAGCATGTCCACGCGGAGGGAACGCCATCTGTTGGCATCATTATAACGTTTTTTTGTAATTATCTTTTAAAAAAAATATTTTGTTAATTTTTTTTAATTCATCGGTTTTTTAAGTATTCTTAGAGAGGTTCTACTAATTTATGTTTGTATAATCAAACTTGCTTTTATATATTTTATATAGAAATATAATTTTTATTTAACAAAACAATACATAGTAACTTACTTAGAATGCGGATAAAGTAAAAGCATAAGCGTGAGGTAATACAGCGGTCCGTCGGCGTCGTGCGCAGACTCCAGGACCTTCGCCGGCGGCCACGACAGACTAGTTTCCAGACCGGTCACCTCTCGCCCGGCAACACGGGTCCTGCCAAACAAATAATATTAAAATGAAATAAATAAAACTAACAAGAACTGAAAAATCAAAAAAAAAAACAAATTCAATGAATTTTGACGACAATTTTCACTTTTAATTATTTCTAATTATTTGAATAGGCAGCTCTGTGCATTTTTTTTACACATACACATACACACACAAACACACACACACACACACACACACACACACACACACAGACATACTCACAATACTATATACAAAAACAACATCAACATACGTGTTAATAACATAAAGCGCCATATGCGCCAACGCGGGCACAAGCTGCATGTTGGAGAGCGGCCCGCCGCCGCCGGTGTCGTCGTGGAAGGTGCGGCCGCGGGCGAAGCGCACGAGCAACAGCTTCAAATCGTGGACGGTGCACGTGTGGCCAATGTCGCGGTGGCCGGTGCATTCCTGGAGAATTTGTAAGGTTTATATATATAGTAACTAGCAGAAGTAATTTTTATTTTATATATTTGTTTGTCTTGAAAACAGTATTTTTTCATTTTTTCAACAGTATTATTTCAGTCGTTTTAGTATTTTACTTTACTTTTTTAAGTATATTTTTTTTTCACTGCAATAATAAAATCAAAAGAAAGTGTGCAGTTTATTTCAATTAAAAAAATAGTAGAAAAATTCAAAGTCAAAACAACAATTAAGATTACTTTTAAAATCTTTCTTTTTTACTATTTTTTAAATAACTACTCACAATTATGTATATTAAAATATTAAGTCAATCAATTAATATTATTTATTTTTAGTTAAAAAATATAATTATATTATTAACCTGTAAATAGGTAGTGTGTCGTGCTAGACAAGAAGCAAACGCAGATTCAGGCACGTGAGGACCCCACAGCGGCAGAAGCCCGTTGCAACGTGTTGATGCATTTTGAAGTGCTGCACTTTCCCATTCATCTCTACAAAATAGGTCAATAGTAATATATTGACATGCATAAACTTTGTTGTTTTATATAAAACATAGTTTTCTTAATAATTGTTGGAAAGTTGAAATATTTTATGCTATAAAAATCAATATTTAACAACAAAAAAAATTGTTTTGTTAATTTTCATTTCTTTCTTTTATAATATCTAACTATGTGATTTCGGGTAGATAAATTATTAAAATTAAATCATATTACAAGTATACACATATAGAAAGAAACCAGAAAAAAAATATATAACTGACCTGGCACGCGCAAGTCTAACGGCAGCCATGTGACACTCAACATGCACTATATTGTAGTGCGACACCGTAGTGTAGCCCAGCGTCTTGCGCGCGCGCACCTCGAACTCTTCTACGGGACAGCGTTTGGTGAACGTGTAGATACCTAGCACCTGTGTATAAATTACTAATATTTAATAAATGTAATAAATATAAAATTAAATAATAGTCATCAGTAGTTTGTGACTAAAATGAAGCCATAATACTTTCTGATAATGCTTCCTAACTAAATCCGCTAAGTCAAAAAAAATCTTGTGAAAATAGTGTCAGTCTTACAGAAACCTTCCACCGGTTCAGAAGACAGTTCTGCTGAGAAAAGCCAGACTTGTTGCCGGTACTTGACCGCGTTGGTACTAAATATACTTGGCGCACTTGACTAACGCACGATTTCCATACAAGTATCCATCATGATTACCTTAGTAGGCTGATATTTGTACCCCTCCCTGCATATGCAGCACACGGCGCCCGCCTCCTCGGCCAGGTCCGCCACTTGCTGCGTGAGGCTGCACTGCGCCGTCACTTGGCCGCGCTCGTTGCTGCGCATCCCTAAAGCGCCCAACTGACGCTCGCGAACCGCCATTGCTAGACGTTTCTTTTCCTGTTGTGTGATGTGTTGTGATATTTTAAAATAAATGAAATTATAAATTGAAAACATAACAACATTAATAAATATTTATTTTTATGAAATAATAATATTTTTTTCGTTAATATTCTTAAACTGTTAAAGGTATACACAATTTTTTCGCAGTGAAAAAAAAAGTCCAAATCATTGTGTGGAGATAATTATATTATATCATTGTCACATAAAACGATTATATTCAGTAATAAATAACATATACTTTATAAAAAACGTTCTCATACACACAAAAAAAAATGTATGTTTATTACATACATCATTTTTTTCGTACTAAACAAATATCCCACCTGTCGTGTAAACTCTCGCACTTGCTGCACCTTGGCGGCGCACTGTGGCTGTGACCGCAGCGCCTCCAGCAAGTTCTCCGCGAGCGAGCCCACGTGTTCTCCCGACGACACTTGCTCCAGACGGTGGACAATCGGTATTACTTTCTCACATACTAGCATCTGGATACAAAACATATGTTATATAAAATAAATGTCATATTATAGTATTTTTTAATTTTTTAAGAAATTATTTTTGGGTAATGAAAATTAATAAAAATCTCTACAGAGGATGCTAACAACATAAATAAGTGGTAACAAGCGTATATGAATTTTGACGTAGCTTGATGAGAACGTATAGCTTAGTGGTCAGAGCGTTTGGGCCTAGTTGGTTCAAATCCTGCTACGGTCAAACTTTTATATGTAATAATAAGATGTTATAGTTTTATATTTCACGCAACAGCAAAGACCAAAGTTATAAGACAATACAGTTTAGATTAAAAATCTCATTATATAGTAAGTAACAAAGAAAATTGTATTTTTTTCCATTTCATAATTACTGTAACTTTAATTAAATTATAGAAAATATCTTACTTGTGTAGGCTCATGATCAGTAGCAAGTCCAGTAAGGAAGCGCAGGATATATTTGAGTGCGGGGCGGCTAATAAACTCTTTCAGCTCATCGGAGTCCGTACACACTAGCGTTGGTTTCACGCATGGCGCGTTTTTCTAAATAAATTTTGATATTATATTAAATAGGATAAATTAGGTAACTTTATAATATCAGTGAACATATAAGCCTATAAAAAAGTCCATAGTATTAAATTTTTTAATAAAAATAAATCATCTTCATGCTGTATGTCATACAGCAAGGTTCAGGTACAGGGAATCTAGTGTTAAGACACTACGTTCCTTTCCGCCGAATTCTAGAAGCTGTCATGTTGAGTGGCGGAACTCAATGCCAAGCTTTGTCTCGACACCAGAGCGAAAAAAATACATTTTAATAAATATTTCATTCCCTCGAGTGGGGAGTGGGCACCCACAATCAGTCGCGTTTACAGTCACGCTATGTGCCTGGTTTGGCCTCTATTACATTTTTGAATTATAAATATATCAAATTATATAACATATAGCTTACCACAATGTAATCTAGAGCGTCACGAACCACACCGAGCGATATCAAATAGTCCTTCAATGTTCCACCAATGGAATTCCTCTCTATATTTGCACACAGCACACAGAATAATTCCATACAGAATTCCCCTTCACCCCATTGTTCGGAATCGAGTAAGACGAAATCTAATACTGGTTTGAAATGGTCGACCAGCATGGCCATCTTTAAGTCATTGCCGTAAACGAGAGCAGCCAGTACACGTGTTAAGTGTCCTAGAGCCACAGAGTTATTACGGATTCCTGAAAAAACAAATTGCAATGTAAAATGTAATGTAAATTTATGTATAATATATATTATTAAAGATAAGATTTAAGTACTGATATCATTATAATTGTTAAAGCATTTGTAATAGAACAAACCTGGACACTCGGTGCAGTTTAATAAGGCTTGTACGTGTTCCGGTCCGCCAAATGTTAAAGAGAACTGCAGGAAAGACTCGAGACTCTCACTAGCAGCGACAGATAAAATACGTTCCATTATCTGAAACAAAATAAAATCGAATGACAAAAAAAATTATAAACGTACCTATAAATTATTGAATAAGTTTTAGTAGCATCATATTATACCAAAACTACACGTGGCTAATAATTTTAAAGTTATTACTAATATAATATAAAAATTAAAAACCCTTTATTTTAATTTCACACATCGCCCTAATTAAATTCTATGTGATTTCATTATATCAATCTACAAAACAAATAATAAACACTTAAAACATATGTTAACAAGGCTCTCACCTCCAACAACTGATACACAAGTGGCGCCCTCTGCATTTCCTTCTCATCGGCCGCGGCCAGGCTCAGCGCGTGCAGCAGCACGGGCAGCGCGCGCGCCTCAGGCCGCGTGAGCACGCGCACGCAGCGCCGCACGCGCGCGCACAGTGCGAGCAGACGCAGGAGGGTGGCGACCAGCGAGCGCGCGCACCCTACCCGGCCGATCGCTGCGAGACGCTGCAGCATCACTTCTAGACCACCTGTTTAAGTATGTGATTGACGTTATATTCACCATCATGTTTGTAATTATTTATAAGTATGCCGTTCAAAGATACATTTAATAAAATAAATAAACTTAAAATAACACAATAATAAAAAAGGATAAGAAATATTCCTTACCACAATCAGCCAACACATTCGCCATGCGATACACTTGCTCATCGTCCACGGTCTCTGCGTTGGTCTGGCTGAGGGTCTCCACAAACTCCTCAGTTGCATCTCCGAGTAAACCACGCATACGATATACAACTCTCATCGCATCAACTGCTTCACCAGATGTACACCAAACCTGTAAATTAATTTTAACTATAATGCTTTGCAATTTAAAAAAACTTTTAACTGGGAACCTAGTGTTAAGGCAGTCCACTCCCAATTAAGACACTTCCATTTCCGCCGAATTCTCGCGACCTTGTATGTTAACGCAACTTAACGCCGCAACACTGCCGCACTTTATTTAACGCAACAAAGACCACTTATGTAAAATGAAATAACAGAAATTCCAAAAATAATATTTACCTTTTTATAAACCTCCTTAACAGGCAGATCGAGCGACATGATCTTATTGCATACAAGCAGTTCCATTCCATTGTCGTCCTCGAGGAGGGCTACCAGTTCACAGTCGGTACAGATCTTGTTCTTCACGTCTCGCATTAGTGGACCCATGCCTGGCTCCAAAGACGAGTAGGGGTTACCCAACATCCGACCCTATAATAATAACAAAGATAAATCTATCTATAAAAGTATTTTTAAAAATAAAAGAAATCTAAAAAGTACCGTCGTGGCATAGTTGAAAAGCAATCTATTGTATATTTAAAATCCGATGTGGTACAAACTATATAGCAAATGACCAATCCAGCACTACAAAAATTGAAAAAAAAAATACTAGTCTTAAAAATTATTATATAAAAATACCTGCAAGAAGTCCTCCTGCTGTGGATCTTTCTCAAGCGTAAGGAAGAACTCGCCAACATCGTTTTCTTCCGGATATATAATGGAGCAAAGTCGTTCGAAAATGAAAACAGGCGTACGGTAATCTTGCAACGGATACTTTTGAACTGTCTCAATACAAACTGCCATGAATTCTGCTGTTTCTGTTTCGGTGCCTATACAAAAGATATAAAAAATAAGTTTTTTGAACTTAGAAACTGATAATATTTCAAATGGTAGAATTATCTTGTCTTATAAAATTAAACACTACATGCCAATATTATTTAAATTCAAACAAATCTTATGTCTTTAATCAATCCAATGCGGATAGTGCTAAATAAACACAATTCTAACTAACTACACCACTTTATTACCTGTAGTCATCTCCTCAAGGAGTTCCAACAGCTTCTCTTGAGTGTCATCAGTGAGCCGTGTTCGTTGCACAACTAAACGCCGCAACGACAAATACCCGCCTAGGACCGCGCCAACCAAGCGACCCTTGTACGTGCGTCTGGCACCCGGCTCTTCTAGGAACATTGCTAGCAACTCCGTTAGACGTTTTAGAGCATAGCCTGTAAAATTATTTCAATTATTATAAAGGAAGCGGAAGGATCCAATTGGGGAGCTCATGGACGGTTCCCAAGAGGGAAGATCTTTCTAAGTCTAAGATCTTCTAAAATATAAATGTCAAAAATATATATTTTTTACATCATGTCATCATCATCTATATCTACTGCTAGATGTCAATCTCCCTGCCACTAAAGTGCAGTATCTTTAATACTTTAATTTGATAGACTATTCTTAGTCTCATTTCTTTATGAATTTCTATAATAAATAAAAAAAAATCGAACTATCTAAATTTTGCACATACCTTGAGCAAGATCCGAAGTCAGTGTGGTTTCTTCAAGACGATGCAAGTTATCAATTTCTTTTGTCATCAAATCCGCAATTTGTTGTAGTACGCCACGCAAGGCCAGGAACTG